>JAFJYG010000015.1:0-150990 GCA_017366145.1 Cadophora sp. M221 | reverse complement strand
GAACGAAAGAGCACAAAGACCAAGTTCCTGCGACTCTCTGGAAACAACCACAGCAACCTGTGTGATTCTTTATTTATACAAAAAACAAACAAAAGAGCAGAAAGAGCTGCATGACGCGTCTTCAGCCACGTCGCATCTCCTCTCTACCAGAATTGTCTTCATTGTGCGTGGCCTCTTCTGTCTTACCAACAAACAGGTCAAGACACAGTACGGTACTGCACATTTGTTTACTTTCGATCTTTGGCATGTGATAGGGTCAGCCAGCCAGGAGGTCTCCTGTTTGATATCGGCTGACAACATCCACACTGCATCAATTCATTGCGCTGTTTAATCTAGAATATACCAGCCTCATAGTATTGTGGCTTCTTGAACATTTCATTGCATTGAAGTTGCAGTCTGCGACAACCAACTTTAGAAGACTCCAGATATTTCTTTAAAAATAGGTAGGATGAGAAAGTCTGTTGGGTTCCATTGGCATCAAATCCTGCCTACCTACCTTAGCGGGGCGTTGTTACCCCTTTCTCGGTGGGCGGGTGCGGTATGACAGGAATGCTGAGATGCACTGAATATCCAGAATATCTGAGAACACCGACCCAACCCTGCTTTGGTCACGAGATACCCATGATGAGGTTCCTCCCAGAAGCTACTACACTAATAGCAACCAGTACGTTTTGTTGGATTCGGCCTTCAGCTTCTGCAGGTCATTAACTTCATTACTCGAACACTCTCCCCAAGGTCAATATGTGCATCTACAAGAGTATTTCTTGATCTTGACTGACTCTTCTATTTATATATCACGGGGAGTCCTACTGGTGGTTGGACGATATCTGCAACATCCACCCCCAGTCTGCTCAATATTACCAGATCTTCTCCATTGTCAGAGTGGAGACCTCAGAAATCGATGACAACAACTATCGATATGTTTCCATTTTGAGGCTATTACCAGCATCAACTTCAAGACACAATCCAGGTTTAGTGACTATGATAAAGCCATCTTTGTATGGTTGTTGATCTGAAAAATCATGCAATATCGCCAGAGTCCTGTATACTTCATTCCAAAGCCCTTTCCCAAAAAGAAAAATAACCCAAAACCCACCCAACACCTTACGCAATAACATTCTTCGTCATACCCGCCAACAAAGTCCCCAGTTCCATAACATCATCTAACTCTTCAATCCCAAGACAGGTCCTCTCAATTTCATCCCGTCTCTTCTCATCTATGACCCCGTTCATAAGCCCTCTCCACTTCTCCACAATCTCCTCATTGCTCAACTCTGGGTCCATCCCTCTAGCATCTTTCACTCTCGCCTCCGCTTTCGTCCTATTCTTCCAAACCACCTCAACTACTGTCGCCCCAAGACCACCCTCCAAGCCCTTGTCTTGAACGCAGCTAACCTTACCCATCAACTTCCAAACTTCATCCCGCTCCAACATATCACTCCGAACCTCTCTCGGCATAACTTCTCGATCCACCATCTGCGTCACGGCCACATACGCCGCACTCATTTGTGCTCCGACACTCGTCAACGGCCTCTCAGCCTTCCACCCACCATGATGAAAAGCCACATCGCCCAGCCTCAACTTCACACTCTCAATCCCCTCCAAGTCTCCCATCAGGTCAGGATGCTCTTTCTGCAAGATCCTCACACAATCCACAGCCCCATGCGTAGCCGCCATAGCCGCATACGGCTTGACCCTCACCCCCTCCGTCTTCCACACCCCACCCAACTCCCTACAGATCTCATCCTCCAAAAACCTCGGCTCCTTCTCCATCCCCTTCGAGAACATATCCAAAAACCCGCCATACTCCCTCTCATAAACCCTATTAATCCCCACATACCCGCCCTTAGCAAGAAAAGCCGCGAGCAGGCCATTCCTCGCCGCGAACCCATGCTGCATGCGCTTGACCTCGCTCTCAAACTGGGCACTCATCAGCCCACAAGCCTGCGTACAGGCGATTCCAAGTGCATCTTCGATCGCAGCCGCATCCAGACCAAACATTTTCGAGACCGCAGCAGCAGAAGCCGATGGACCAAAGACCGCTCCGGAGTGCCACCCCATCGTGAGGATGTGGCCTCCGTGGAGAGCATTGCCTACTCGCGGCCCGACTTCCAGCCCAGCTAGATACCCAAGCAAGAAATCCGCACCTGTGACTCTGGCACCAGATTGCGAGGAAGAGGAGGAGGGATGATTCTGCACAGCAGCAGCCGAGAAAAGCGCTGGTACGATGATTGAATTAGAGTGTAGCGGTGCCTCGCTATGCCAATCATCGAGCTCAAAGCCTTGAGTAAATGTCCCATTAACAAGGGCTGCTGACAGCGGCGTAAATTTCTACTTCAAAATCAATACCCGCTCACCAGTCATTGCTTGTAATAAATAACTCGAAATCTCAATCGTTCAGGCTTACTTTTCACCACCCAAAGACATCACATGTTCCACCGACGGGCTCCAGATCAAAATGCACCTTAGCTGCTTTCTCAGACCACGGGAGGTGGGCACCGACAAGAGTGCATCCTACTCCATCGAGGAGGAGATATTTTGCTCTTGTCTTGATCGATTCCGGGATGTCGGAGAGTGTTAGGGAGGAGAGCCATAGACTCAGCTTTCAGGTTGGTCCAGCTGGATCTGTAGGTTGATTGGTCGTCATGATTAATTTTGTCGTGTTTTCGTTCGTGCGTTCGTAACGCAGTCCAGTCGAGATTGAAAAATTATAATTCCACGTAAGATAGATATATGAAACCTCTGTTGCTTGGGATGGATCGATAACCCGTTGGACCCAGTCCTCCTTATATCGCAATCCACTTACTTCCCTAGGACATATTCCTCGGGCAAGACGGCACAGGCTTCCAATTCAATTCAATTCAATTCATGGACTTCAGATAATAAAAGCGTGTTGGCCATCGGTACTTCAAGCTGCCTATCTCCATACCAACTTAGTTCCCTTCCTTATCATGTGAATTCTCCATCGCGGATATTACCGCGGATTTACCTATGGTTTTAAGGTTTCCTACTCTAAGCAGGTTTTCGTGGAGCTGTCATTTGACGTCAAGCCTAAGTTAGCGAGCGAGTGACCGGAAATCGGCCTTCTAAGCGAATGGTGGAAAAGGGGTGGCGCACGGCGTCGCTTACTTCAGAAAAACAAAAGCTGCCATCGAGGTTAGTTTATGTCAATAATTCAGACTTCGAGGTGAGCTTCTAAACTCTCTCTGATATAATACAGTAAGCTGCATCGTAGTAGTCTAGCGTCCTGACAAAGTTCCCCCGGTAGAGCTACGGCTGTTCTCCACAGGAACGAACCCCTTTGAATACATACTTACGCGTGGCTGCCATGTCCCTTGTCAACTCACACTAGAGAGTGACTTGATAAATTGGCGAGCCGATGAGAAAAGTTCAACCCATATCTCTAATACAGCAGTGCTTTAGATTTTATAGAAATGAGTTATGGAATGCCGCTAGCGATTGCGTGTGCTTGCGCGATAAAGTATGCCGGAAATATCATCGGAAGTTGGGGCTGTAAACCAGAGGTGACATTTTGTATCATGTGCTGACCGAAAATGGGTACTAGGTAGATGAGGGCCTGTTGGTGGGTAGATTAATTGGGTTTATAGAGGTGAATCGATTGTGTGTAGTGAATACTAATTCATAGGAAAGTAATTGTACGTGATATCTTCAATTCGTCATCGTACCCCTACAAGTTCCACTTGAGGCGGAAATCTGGGCCCGACCACCGCTTCTCGTCGTCGAACTAATCAGGCTCGAAATTGCGGAATGACCTCTAGGTCGAATCTAAAAGTAGAAATATTTTATGTTCCATGGATAATAATTGAACTATTATTGCTCTGAGAAGTGAACGGAATTCCTGCACTATCTAGCCTTTGTGTTTGTTGATCGTGCCCTCGCTTAAACCCCTCGCTTAAAAGACAAGTTTTCCTAGCAGGGCCCTATCCTGTGACGAAAAAGAATTATATCGACGTGAATACACATTGGAGGAGTTGAAGACCAGCTTATTAAATTATCATATCCACCGATGGATTATTTGCTCTTTTATTTGAGGACTTCTAGTTTCGTATTCACTTGCAAGGGATATTTGCGCGCCAGGGCCGGATTATCAACGAAAGGTAGCCCTTTCCACCTTCGTCGCTTCGGGACGCCGTTGTATCTATCATGAAGCCCACAATAATTTGTAAATCTTCAATCATTAAGCACCTCGTATGGCTTTAAAAAAGGCTGAGTTGACCAATTGAGCTCTTGCTCGAAATGGATGGACATTTGTCCCTACAAAGTAAATCTCTCTGTCGTCCCGCTCGTCGTTTCCATCACACCATCATCCCAACACGTTCGACAATGTCGATATGGAAACATGTGTTAGTACCTCTTTAGAATTAATAACCAAGTGATTTGAAAAAAATTGTAGTTCGAGTAGCTCGTGTTCTAACGGTGTTTGTGAGCGAGAAAGCGTCAGTTAAAGTTAAAGCTACAAAATTAAAGCTGAGTTGTCTACTAAAACTTGAATCTAAGGAGCATTATTATCTTCGAAATTGAGCTGTGAGGCTAAACTTAATTTATACAGCTGCTGTGTACCTGGGCTCTGATAGAGTAGGTACCTTCCCAACATTTGTTTAAGCGAGAGAAATCTTGACGGAAACTTGGACTATCCGCCCCCTACAGTCCTGAATCAATAACTTTGTCCTTTGTGTTGAATTTTCCAACCTGAAACTCCACTCGCCTTGTGCAGATCACAGTGTATCGGAATAAGTGTTTTTGCAGCAGACAACAAGCATACCTCACCAAAAGGCGGGGTCCCCGGAAATGCCCTCGCCAAGAAACCACCAACCAGAGTCCGCCTACCCCTGAACGGAACAATTTTTTCAAGTCTCGTCAATCTATTTAATTCTGTGTTTATTGCATCCATCAGAAGGTCCCGTGCTGGAACAATGAAGGAGCACGGCTAACATGACAGCTACTTCTAAACACTGCATCGAGTCAAGAATAAGGCGTGCTTTCATTCGTGGACCAGCAATTGTTTGAGGTGCACACCACTAGAACAAGCAGTCATCTTTCGTGACCCCTCTCCAGAGGACGGAGTAATTACATTTCGATTCTAAGAATCCAGTTTGATTTCCATATTTCGCCAACTGTACCAATCTGCCAAGCTGGAGTCCAGGAGTTGTATAAAGCTTGTAAGTCCTCTTTTTGATGCTTGTTTCAGTAGTTGCAGTTCTTGGCTATACCATTCCTCGTTTTCAATATGAAGTTCTCCTTGGCTTTTTCTGGTGTTGCTCTGCTATCACTAGCAAATGCTATCCCTACCCCAACAGAGAACCTGGTTGACCGAGCCGTTATTGTCAAGAGGGCAACTATTTCCGACGCAGCTAACCTGGGATACGCCCAAGCAAATGGAGGGTAAGCCAAGATTCACTGACTTAAAAGTAAACAAGTCTTGCTAACACTTGGTAATACAGAACTACAGGAGGGAAAGGAGGAACTGTGACAACTGTGTCAACCCTTGCCCAGGTATGTTTCTTCAATAGACTCTGTCGTCAAGCCCCCACCACAGTTCGTGGATCATAATCCACGCGTTACCCCTGTAACATGTTCCTACTTAGGCTTATTGCACTTACATCAGTGTGCTAACACTGCAGTTTATAGTTCACTGCGGCCGCAAACAATGCGAAGAACAACGACGTCACTCCTAGAATCATCGTGATCTCAGGGACGATCACTGGAGCCCAGCAAGGTTAGTACTACTTTCTTCTTTCCTGCCACTTACGACTGTCCAACTTGGGAAACTCTTGTTAAGAGTGTAATCTCTGTCAGAGGTTCATGCTCTTTCATGATGTAGAATATGCCAACTTGGTGCTGACATACTCCCACAGTCCGAATCGGGTCCAACAAGACAGTCATAGGCCTCCCAGGTGCCAGTTAGTTTCTCCAGTACCCCACATGTGACCATCTACTGATTTCATCAAGAGCTTGTGGGAATCGGACTTTTTGTGTGGAAGCAAAGCAATGTCATCGTCCGGAACCTCATCAGTCAGAATGTGCTTGCCGCTAACGGTGATGGTATAACCGTCCAGGTCCGTACCCCCTGGGCCTTTTTTGTAGTCTTCTGGATGATGTTGGGTGGTTTTAGGCCATGCTTGTTCTAGCGTGCTTTCCTGAATCAAAAGTCCCAGCGGTTTACTTGGAACGGAAATGCTAATTTTTGGGTTTGTTTCAGGCGTCTAAGAATGTTTGGGTGGACCATTGGTATGTCATCCTTCGCTGTGAACTGGTTCACGATCTGAACTAGGAATCGGATCCTTTCTCTCCAAGCATTGAAGGTTATGCTTGCTAAAGTCTTGCTTAGCGAGTTCTACTCTGATTTGACACACGGCAAGGACTATTACGACGGTCTTATCGATATGAGTCATGCTTCTGAGTGGGTTACGTTCAGTAACCTGTATCTTCACGATCATTGTAAGTGATGATGCTTATCTCTCTTTGGCCGTTTAGGCTGCCTATTGGGCTGAAGCAGACATTGCCATCGAAACCTCCGTACCAACCAGATCTCAAGAGAAAGTTACTAATACATCTGCAATCTCAGGGAAGGCATCTCTTGTCGGCCACTCCGACAACAATGCCGCTGAGGATACTGGGCATCTACATGTCACACAGTGCAATAACGTGAGTTTCCTCCCAAACTACTGAGAAGACGACACTCTCATTTCAAGATGAATGCTAATCTCCGACCGCATGGCAGTACTGGCTCAACATTGGGAGTAGGACACCCAGTCTCAGATATGGAGTTGGCCATGTGTTCAATTCATATTTCAAGAACATGAATACTGGCATCGATACGAGAGACGGAGCCCAGATTCTCGTTCAGAGCAACGTATTTTCGAATGTAACTGAACCAATTGCTGCGCTGTACAGCGATGATACAGGGTAGGTCCCCTAAATCCATTATGTTAGACTCTCAGGACAGGTAATTGACAGTGGTTATAGATATGCCAACGTTTTCGACACAAATCTCGGGGGTGCTGCCAACACTGCTCCAGTAGGAACTCTTTCTGCCAGCAGCATGCCATACAGCTACTCTCTGCTAGGTTCTGCGAATGTTGTCAGTTCCGTGGTCTCATCAGCAGGTGCTACTCTGTCGTTCTGATCTTCTGATGCTGAAGGCTACTCAGGGGAAGAAGTCACTATTGAATGGTAAAACTACAAGCTGGGCAAATACATGATATGTCAGATATGATGATAGTTGAAATCTTTTTGACTTTCATACGAATTCATTCCTACTGCATTGCCGTGACCCATTATATAAATCCCAACAGATAAAGCAAACTCGGTGATCCTGTATACACCCAACGGTGCGGGTTTTCAGGGCGACCTCTAGATCAACATTGGGGTAGCTCCTGTTCGGAGTCTCGGCCAGCTGTCGTCAAAAACTACATCAGAGGTGTAAAACTAGCCAGTTGCGTGTGTTTTCCCTTTAGAACAGACCAGTTACGGTCTGGTCAGTTCCCAGGGGAATTTCGGTCCGTTAGACCAGAAGCGGCATTGCATCGAAATGTGCATAACCCCACAATTTCCAACTCATGAGCGAAGCTTCACACGGCACCTGCGGGATGGTCTACCGATTTGAATTTCCCCAAGCTTTCTGCAGCAATAGGCTGATGATCGCGGAGGCAAAACTTCCGAACTCTAGCAATAAAACACCGTGGAAAGAATTGAGTTGAGGTCATGGGGCTCGTCAGAGTTTGCAGTTGTGCTTTATTACAGTTATAAGTGTCGGAGCCGTCCTTCAACAACTCTACTTTCCTCTTCGTGCTATACGATCCTCTCACCATGTTTATCAAATCTCTGCTCGCCATCGCTTTGCTAGAAGTCTCTCAGCTAGTGGTTTCCTCGACTGTTCGCATAAATGCTCTGGGAGACAGTATAACTGGCTCTCCTGTATAGTTCTCTACTCTTAGTTTTATAACCCCCTAAACTAACCACGTCCAGGGCTGTTGGAGAGCTCTCCTGTGGCAGAAACTCCAAGCAGCAGGAGTCAACAATACTGATTTTGTAGGAACACTTGGGGGCCAAGGATGCGGCTTCATTTATGACAGCGAGAATGATGGCCACGGGGGCTTTCAAGCTACAGGAATAGCGTCCAACAATCAGCTACCAGGCTGGCTCGCAGTCTCGCAGCCAGATATCGTGACAATGATGCTCGGGACGAACGACGTGTGGTCCTCAATCCCAACGGCAACTATTTTGGCGGCTTATACTACACTCGTCGGCCAGATGAGGGCCCAGAACCCAAAAGTATTGGTGTTGGTTGCCCAGATAACGCCAATGGCACCATCTGGGTGTACAACATGCGCGCAGGGGGTCATCAACCTCAATGCAGCTATTCCCGCAGTACGTGAACAGTTCCCTCCCTGATTACCCCTTTAAATAGCACCGATTTTCTATTGCAAGGGGATAATTACTCGCCTGGTTCATCAAATTCTAAAGATACCGAAATTGACCATACTGCAGTGGGCGGCTGGCATTTCTACGACTGCAAGCCCAGTTTCCGTTGTTGACCTGTGGACTGGATTTTCGACCTCGCTTAACACTGGGGACGGAGTACACCCGAATGACGCTGGGAATGTTGTTCTCGCCAACGATTGGTTCTTGCCACTGAGCAGTGCCATTGTCAGAGTTGGAGGACCTGCAACTGGAACTGCATCAAGTGCCACTTCTTCAACCAGGAGCTCTAGTTCGACCACTAAACCAGCTACAATGACCACATCTGTCACGAAAACATCTTCGACTTCCACGACAACAAGCAGCGGAGCAGCAAGCACTGGGTCTTCTAGTCCTGTTTACGGACAATGTGGTAAGTACTGCCAATTCACATCATGGCCAAGATAATAACAAATATTCAGGTGGTCTGTCGTGGAATGGTCCATTCACCTGCGCAGCAGGAAGCACATGCGTTTACAACAATGACTGGTATAGCCAGTGTATTCCGCTATAGATCAATATGTTTGGAAATTCTGTAGCTATCAAATTATACATTTCACAAGCTATGGGAGGTCGCACAATGTTATCGCATGGCCATGCGAATGCACATGGGACTTCATTGATCTCTGTCCTGTCACAATCAATAAGAAGAGATTGTCTATCCATGTGTACCTGTGCCGAGGACCCGCTTACGTCGTCGAGAATGAGGATGAGGGTGACTGGACCACACCTCGTAATAGATGTTCCTTCATAGAAGACCGACTTTACAGCCTTGAGCATTAGACAGAGTAAGGGTAAGATGTTGCCGTTCCTTCCCCGGTTCTTCCAATACCGTTCCCGGGACAAGTCTAATACCTGGGTATTGCTGGATAATCCGTACGATTGCACAGGAAGCAAGCATGAGTCCAAAATCCTCTGGTTCCGCAAAATCAGCCTCCGCAATAGGGACAGGAAATATGGCCGAACTTACTACCTAGACAAAGTCGCGGTCCACCGTTAAACGGAAGATATGCTCAGCCGATACTAGCAAGCTCAGAGCCATTTCATCTCTCGGGTCGGAACGCCAGAGGATCGGGACCATATAGATCCTTCCGACGTTGCATGTGGTACACTGAATATGCAACTGGCATTCCTTCCCGAACTAGGAGGGGCGAGCGTCCGTCCGGACCACCACCAACAGGGAGGGTAGTCGTCTTCCTGCAAAAGCGTGTATTGATCGGAACTGGAGAAAACAATCGAAGAGCTGTGTGTGTTTCTTTTAGTAAGTGCGTGGCTATAAGGACTATTTGATTCCTCACTTTCCTGCAGGACATTGTGCAAATAAGGCATACGCTGAATATGCGCTCTTTTGATATCCTTTTCGGGTCCAACAACAGTATCTATTTCACAACGGAGAGTCTCTAGTACATTTGGATTTCGCAGAAGAAGGTGGCTATATCTAAGGTATTAGTGCTGTCCACAGAATATATATTTTTCATTTACTAACAATGCGTAAGACAATGTCGCGGCTGTGGTATCTCGTCCAGCGATCAGCACATTAAGTATTTGATCACGAACGAGCTGCAAGTCCTCGCTGTGGCGATGCAGCTCCGAGATCAGAGAAGTTTTCTTAGAATCGACAGGATTTTCCACTTCTCGTTGCAGAGCGCCTACAGCGAATTGGTAGATGTATTTTTTGATTGTTCCACACGCCTTGACGAAACCTGTGGGACTGTACAGGAAATACAAGTCCCCGAGGCGGGCACGAGTACCAGTTACCAGAGAAGCTTGATCAAAGGCTTTCGAAAATAAATCTCCGATCTCGTGCTTGAAACTCTCAACTGGTTGACCCAATATCATAGCTATGGTTGTGTCAAGCGTCAGTCTGTAGAACATTGGCTGAAGGTCCGTGGCTCCAGAAGAAGTACTCAGTCTTCCCATCATGGTTTCGAGATGCTCGCGGAAACCTTTTAAGTTCTGGTACTGTATCTGCATGAATTGCCCCCGCAGAACTTCCCTCGAGTGCTTCCAGGCAATACCGTCTTGGGTAAAGATTCCATTACCGATCATTACCTTCATAGCCAAGGTGCGAGGTCCAAGATGAAAGTCTGAGAAGTTCTATGGTTAAATTGAGACGCTCGGCTATGTGGACCGAAGAGACTTCTGGCCACTTACCTTCAAATTGTGTAGAAAGCAACGCCTCTATGTTCTCGGGAGCCTGCGTCACATAGCCGATACCTCCAAGGATGCTGACTTCAGCGGTCGAGCTCAGCTGATCAAACTGTTCAGTGAAGAAGGCAAGAAGCTTGTTATCTCGTCCTGCTCTGAACCCATCCCTCATTATGTCCAGCTCAAGCGGCCAATGATAGATAAGCTTAGCTACTGAGGGTTTGCACCCGTTGCGCTTGCCGAACTCGATATCGTACTACAGTCGTTCGTCATCCAAGAAGATCCCGTACGTCCTTCAGCTTAGGGGAACATATGTGGTATTTAATAGCATTGCGAGCATAGAAATATAGACATGAAGAGACGGTCAAGAGGAGGGCTATAAGCGTTGATGGTCGGAAAGCAGCGAAAGGGGCAACGAAGTCACCTTCGCTGTGAAAAGAAGTGCTGGTAAACATGCTTTGGCGCACTTTGAGCAACAGAAATCTCACTGTTTTTAATGAGAGTGGATGAAAGGGGGAAGTTCTTGCTGAAGGAGAGATCATGCATTCCTGCGCAGCGTAGGAATGGGAAGGATGACTTCATCCTGCACCAAACAGTGTTGACAATCAACCCCTTACCTCGTCTGAATCAAGGGTGCTGAGGGACAACTTCAAAAGAGCCAACTTCTTTTGGCGGGGTACCCGCCATTCTTTGGGTATCCTCTCGTCCCCCCATTTCGCCATATTCCTGGCTGATATTATAATTGAAATCGAAAGTCCATTTCGCCATCGACAAACAGGCGAGAATCAATTCAGGGGCATGGTGTTGAACTCGCAAGCTGCGCCAAATCCAGAATCTGGGGTGGTACAAAGCCGAACGCATTTGTTAGAATGGAACTTTTCGGGTTGAAGAAGAATGTCTCGGTCCGGAGCTGACGACGAGCTGTCCCGTCCCAATTCTTTTTGTTGATTCATCATCACACGCGGGAAATACCCAGGTTTGGATTGGGGAGTGTGCCGTTTCGCTTCGCAGTAAGCTTGAAAAGGCGAGGTGCGTCCGGGGATGTCTTGAGAATGACCCGGGGGACCAGGGCCAATAATTCGGGTTCAATACGAGTGGATGAGGGCTTGCAGATAGTAAACAAAAGCAACCACCACCCACTACCACGAGGTGACGGTATCTCAGCTATGTTTCAGATCGCGATTAGAGTTTGGCAATCCGGCCGAGGGCTTTCCAAACCAAGACCAAAACAAATGTTTCGTTGCTTCCTGTCGCTTAGCACCGAGGGCGACGTGGGCAGCCCAGGGGGATACGCAGAACAATTGCCACACTCGGGACTGCCATGGCTTTTTGTGGCTTGAGAGGTATCCCATGGGGTTGCCGACGATGATAGTGGCTTTGCGGCGTACATAGGAAATCCTTCGATGGATATGACTGGACCCTTCATGGGCTCGAACCCCTCTTGTGGCCTGATCCGGGGAGATTTGAAAACAAGCCCGACTGAGCTTGTTGGAGTTGATATATGACGCCAGGGCCAGAAAATTTCGCCGGTAATTCTGTAGCGCGAACGCAGATTCGAGAGAAAGCATGGCCGCCGCCGCCCCCCTTGCGGATGCAAAGGTAGTCCCTCCTTGGGGCTATGGGTTGTTACCTTCCCAAAGAGATGTACGAGCGACATGGAAGTCTCAAATTTTTGGGTCGATGGTTGTGTACGTATTAATATGTTCGTAGGCTGTGGCGCAATATGCTAATACATTCATTATTTTCAGGGGCGGATACTATTGGGAGTGAGCTGTCTATACTGCCTTGTCACATCAAATTGAAGATGTCCAATTCTGACTGGAGTTTCTAGTACAATTATATCTCTCCCAGCAGATTTTGAATTCATCTTCCAGCGACGGTTCAATTATGCGACTGCTCTTTTTATCGTGAACAGGTAAATCCATCAGAGCGTTTTCCAATTTGTACCTATTGTAGATTATGTATTGACTCAGTAGGTGCTCTGCTATCATCACACTGACCAACTCTTGGCTCTTTGCCGTTTATACTGGACATCACTGTCTGCCGGTGTATAAACTTGCAGTCATTTCAGAATCAGTCACTATATTCACATCACAGGCCTTGCTATTAATCAGGCATGTACCCCCTAATCCCGGAAGATGACCACATCAGTCGACCCAAATCCTAACATGCTGGTAGGGTTCGAGCTCTCTACCATGAGAATATATATCTCCTGGTGTTTATGCTGCTTTTCCTGTAAGGTGTGATTGCTCTCGAGAGAAGCGATTTCTAATTCAAATTCCAGATTTGGGGGTCCTTTGTTCGCCTTCTCAGAGGCCTTGAAAACAACAGCATTCAATCTTCCAGGAAATGTCGGTTGCATTTTCGGCCCATCGTCGCCTTATATTTATCTGATCTTTCTGTTGCAAGCCTCTTTCGACTGTCTCTGTTTTGTCCTTTGCACGTACAAGGTGAGCAAACCCAAAGGGCTTTCTTTCCCACTTCTTGCAACAGGACTACGATTCTGCAATCGTTCGATAGCTAATCCTGTGCAGCTATATCGAATTGGTCGGGGATGCGGGTTCATGAGCATCGGAAGGGAAATGCTAAATGGTGGTGTAAGTGATATTCTCTCTTCCATGCAGTCCCCTCCAACTTTTCATTATCTGAGTAGTTATTTTTAGTTGATATACTATATTCCCAACGTCATCACCCAAATCGCAACGATCATCATGACCCTACAAAGGGGCAGCGAGGACCAATTCATTCTACCACCATTGGCAGATGCGGTTGCTTCGGCTCAGGCTCTCAGGATTACTCGCAGAATGTGGAAAATTGGGCAGGAACAATTGTTGCCTTCGTCGTTTTATTCAACGTAATTTTTCTTCTCATGGACGGGGCGTCAAGGCCGAACGGAGTTATTAGAAGAGAGAGGGAAATGTACGTTCTCATATCTAGATCGTTAAATTTGGGGCATTTTGGAGGTCCACTGCCACGGTCGGTGGGAAGAATATTTATATTATGCTATAATACAAGTCCCCAATAACCGATCTTTGAAAGTTCAGTATCTCGCTTTTGGGGAAGTAAAGTCCCACCCCACACAGATATATGCCACGGCTATCTAAATTGAGATTGGAGGATCAACAACTGGGCTGCTACGAGCACTAACATCATGGGCGGCAAAGCTCGATGGATCGAGTGCCCGAGCAGTGACTTCTTGCTTCCACTCCTCCCTCTTAGCGATTGTCTCCTCACGCTTACCGATGCCCAGACTGGCAAAGCTGACAGCATAGGTTGCAACCGCATGGGCAATTGCCTTTGTGTTCTGTAACCATGCCCCGACATTGAGGTTTTTGACGGTATCGCCAACTCCGTGATAGTTGACATCATCTGCCCAGACATCAGTAAATGCCTCTAAAGATTCACGACAACATATGCGTGGCAGGTGAACCTGAGCCATGGGTATTGGACTTAGGGACGGGTCTGAACTTACAAGCAACGCCGGCCTTGCCACCAAAAAGCGCCACCTCTTCTGGAGTTTTGAGAACCTCCGCACCAGTGAAGAGACCACCAACGGGAATGCCAGCAGCAGCAAAAGCAGCATAGTCGGAGCGACTGTCAAATGCAGTTGGGAGATCTGGGGAATGCGGGAGTTAGCAATTGCCAACAATTGAGAAATTTCACAGGTGAAAGAGACAATCTGTGCCTCGGGCTGATCCTGAGACGACGAAACGAGGGAGATGGACTCCTCCAGTACCACTTACGATTCAGATCGAGATCATTGTCGAAGAAATCCTCAAAGAGTTTTTCCGCTGCCGCTGAGCCGGGAGGACCAGAAATATTAAAGGCCGATCCATCGCCATCGTAGATTGCGTAGATGAAGTTAGGTGATGCGAGCATATCAAAATTAAGATACAGGGTAATCTTTGCAAGCTCCTCTGGTGAGAGCGATTGAACATATGCGGTTGACCCGACAAGGCCCACCTCCTCAGCAGCCCCTTGGTAACAAGTCAATGGGGAGTTCAGAAGTGACAATGGGAGAGTTTCTAAGATGACTTACACCAGCCAAAGCGTACTGCATTGTTCACGCTGAATTTAGAGAGCTGTTGAGCTACCTCAAGCAATGCAATTGTTCCTGAACCGTCGTCGTTCATTCCTGGGCCTGAAATTTGTCAGTCATAGTCTACGGTCAGTAGAAGTATGAAAACTAACCTGCGGCTACCGAGTCGCTATGAGCACCAATAACGAGGACGTTTTCTTGGTCACCCCCCTTTGTCTGAGCAATGACATTATACGTGATTTGAGGTGCCGTAACAACTTGCATCGCGGCAGTCTTTGAACCGGCCGCAATACTTGCAAGCAGTGCGAGGCCCTTCTCTCTGAGCAACAATATAATGGGAATAAACGCCGGATTGGGACCGTTCAGGACAGGAGTCCCTGTTAAGGAGCTATCCGGAGCGTTGTAAACAACAGCGCCAATGGCACCGGCCGCTCCAGCCAGCAAATTCTTGTCTGAAAACGGGCATGACTAACTACAGTATCAGTAATTTTATCTACGTTCTGAACGAGAGAGGCGAAATGCAAAACAACAGTCGAAGTAGGCACATACAGAGCAGGTGCTGCGAGGGAAGGGATGGCATCAACTGAAACATTGCTAGTACTTACACCTCTCAAAATCAGAGCGATCTTGCCCACTACGTCGATGCCCGCGTAATCGGCCTGAAACCTATCAGCTGTGCCAAATGTCTGTAGGCTAGGTTACTCACAGCAGAGCAACCTAGATTGGGTACAGCTACAAGATCACCCGAGGGTGTCCCTTGTGCAGTGTCTCGCATGGGGGTACCGCTGTATCGAACACCGTCAACTGTGATGCCTCCGATGCTTGCTGGTGCTAAGAATTCATGATATTCCACTGTATAGTAGTCACTCATTGCCGAGATCGAGTTGAAAAGCCATTCATATGTAGACTTGTGGCCAGGCGTGAAGATTTGTCGATTTCTGTCGGGAGTAGCATACGCAAGTCCCTGAAGAGTATCTGCCTTTGCTAAGAGCTCAGATCGAAGCATCACTCGGCGTAGTTGGTTCTGCCTACTGTTAGTGCCTTGGGGGCTACTGGTTCAGTCTCCCGAGAAGTTACTTACCGACTGAACAAGAGGAAGTGCCTTGGATTCGAGAGGAGCAGCAACTACGACCGAGAAAGTAGCCAAGAAGGCCGAGATGATTTGAGTCTTCATGATGAAGCGATGCAACAAGAACGCAGGCTAGAAAGTCGGACTTCAGAAGACCTAACAGGCACAGATCAAAACAAACGGTGGGACATTATAGGATTATATAGCTTTTAAGTTCCATATGATATGTCGGAAGGCATCAAAGGGGTCGACTTATCGAGGAAGGAGACAAGACATGTGGCGCATCTCTGGCCCAGTTTACTCGCCATTGAATAAGCCGGATCATGGAAGAACGAAGATATCGACAATGCCACCCACATCACGAGTGTGGTGTTATCAGACGAGGTACCGCCTCAGTATGCAGGCACGCCGTCGTGTCCAGGGGCTGTCACCAATCAAGCAATGCTTGGGAAACAGATAAGCAGGTGCCATCAATGCCAAGTCAATCGCCAAGGGCCGCCCAGAACCATGCTGGCTAAGAAAGGAAGGTATTGCAGTCTTCGTATTTCTAGAAAGTGTCGAAATCGCGAGAGAAAGGCACAGCGCATGCAGGATTGTATTGGACGACTGCATAAAGTGGGCTTGAAGGCTTGGAGCGTCGTCTTGTAGGAAAACGACTCTCACATTGCGACTCCAAGCGGGCCAATTGAACGACAAGATGGGCATTCTGATTCCGCCAAGTTCGGATGCCGGCTAAAAGAGCAAGGGGTAAAGTTTGGTCATTGCACGAAGATACTCACACTAAAGACAGCCGATGGGGTGCAACATGATACCTCTCTCAAATAGAGCGTTGCCTATCATGTTTACAGTACTAGCTGACCCCGGCTGAGTACCACGAGCAAACAAAGTTTCGGAAACAGACGTGCGTGCCCGCAGATCTCGATAGCCGACGACTGGGTTTGTAGTTCGTCATGCTGAGAGCCTCACCACAACCTGGTATTCTGGCTGAGCTATCATGTGCATTCCACTTTAACATAACTGGGCTTTGAGCTTTAGCCAATTACCAGAATGTTATGTTCAAACTGGGAGATCCGCTAGGATCACATTGAGGACAAAGATACAAATGGTGCAGACGGAAGGGAGGAACAGAAAGATATGCGGAATACGTATATATAAGGAGACAAAGAACATATGACAGAGAGATAGCAGAGGACGGTTCAAGAAAAGGTACGAAACCAACTGGACTACTATCCGACGACTCGGAGAAAAAGAGGGGCAGTGCCAGGCGGAAAAGAGAGTTCATCGCAAAGTAGGCAGGTAAGCACCTTATCTGCACGTTAAGTACCTGAGCAATGCTGGGTTGAAGACCAGCTGTTGTTTATGTTCTTCACTCGAAGACTAGCCCATTGTCCTCGGCATGGGGGGGGGGGGAACCAAAGAGTCTGTATGCGGTTTCCGTGCAATAACAAAGTAACCCACGGGTGGTGATGTTAGGTGGCGAGAAGGGGGTATGAAGGTAGAACTGTCAGTCCACCCAAGCCCAGCTGCCCCGTCATCTTGGAGCAAACTGCTGATACTGCAGCTGCAGAAAATCGCTAGGTAGGTAGGCGGAAGTATCGGCAACAGTGATTGTAGTACTGTGCTGTATGGTATAATATAGTATGATCTGATCTGATCTGGCGATCATGGTTGTAGTCGTACCTTAGTCGTGGTTACGGTTATGGTCATGTCCCGTCACGACGGGACATGACCATAACCGTAACCACGACTAAGGAGACGGAGACGGAGACGGAGACTGAGAATAGGCGAGTCGGCCGCTTATTAGCGTCGCCTCTTAGATTAGATCGAGTCGGGTGGGACGAGTCGAGGTTGCCCGTTGGTTGAAGTGGGTGAGCGGGTGATTGGGTGGTCCGATGTCCAATGCGCTGCCACTAATTCGCTTTGTTAATTTCTCGCCTGCGCAACTTCAATTACTTCACTCAACCTTCACTTTCCTTCCACCTTCACCTCCCTTCTCCTTCACTCTCCCACTCTCTTTTACCTCCCCCTCCCTCAGTCTCAGTGGCGCGATACACTGCGCCGACTGTCTGCTACGGCCAATTGGAACATCAGGGCTGAGTGTTCCCTTCCGTTCCCTCGTTGAACACGCCATCCCCGTATCTGTATCGGATCCGATCAGATTGCACCTCGAAGAAACCCCCCCCCTACCACGAGCGCGCGCGAAGCAGCCATGGCGACGGCCGATAATATCAGTTTTGCATCTCCTCTGGCTGATGCCAGTTATGCACAACTTGCCAGCGCTTCTCGAGTCGATGGGCTGTTGTCCACACTTTCCGAGCTTAGCGGCTGGACAATTGCTCTGACCCTTCTCGCCTTGATGGTCGCATACGATCAATGTAAGCCTCCTCCCGCCCATTGGCCTCCTCCTCTCTTCCCCTTCTTACCAGATACCAGGCAGCTATCAATGGCAAAAGGGTTCAATCCCAGGCCCAGCCTTCAAAATACCCTTCATTGGCCCCTTTCTCGAATCCGTAAATCCAAAGTTTGATGAGTACAAGGCGAAGTGGGCTAGTGGAGAACTCAGCTGTGTGTCTGTCTTTCACAAGTATGTTTCTCGGTGGCACATCCAAGCAGCGCAGGATTGACACATTTTAGGTTCGTCGTTATCGCCTCTACACGCGATATGTCACGGAAGGTTTTCAATTCCCCAGGATTTGTCAAGCCATGTGTAGTGGACGCCGCACACAAGTTACTTGGAAAGACGAACTGGGTCTTTCTCGATGGAAAGGCTCACGTCGACTTCCGCAAAGGTCTCAACGGACTTTTCACACGCAAAGCCCTCGAAACTTATCTTCCAGGACAAGATGCTGTCTACAATGCTTATTTCGAAAGGTTTCTGAAGGTCACTAAAGATGCTGGTGGAAAGCCAGTGCCGTACATGCCCGAGTTTCGTGAGGTTATGTGTGCTGTGTCATGCCGAACTTTCGTAGGCTACTACATCTCCGATGAAGCTATCAAGAAGATCGCGGATGATTACTACAACATCACCGCAGCCCTGGAGCTGGTTAACTTCCCCATCATGATTCCATTCACCAAGACCTGGTACGGCAAAAAGGCTGCTGATATGGTTCTGGAAGAGTTCGCCAAATGTGCAGCAAAGAGCAAGGTCCGAATGGCTGCCGGAGGCGATATCACCTGTATCATGGATGGCTGGGTCAAGGCTCAACTCGACTCTGCCAAATATCGTGAACGACAAGAAAAGGGCCTTTCATTGGAGGGAATTGAGAAGCCATCTCCCATGCTTCGTGACTTTACGGACTATGAGATCTCTCAAACCGTCTTCACTTTCTTGTTTGCGTCTCAGGATGCTACTAGTAGTGCGGCCACCTGGCTTTTCCAAATCATGGCCCAGAGACCTGATGTTCTCGATAAAGTCCGCGAGGAGAACCTCCGTGTCAGAGGTGGTGATCGCAACAAGCCTGCAACAATGGATCTCCTGGATGAGATGGTTTACACTCGTGCTGCTGTGAAGGAACTGTTGAGATACCGCCCGCCAGTCCTGATGGTTCCATATCTTGCCAAGAAAGCCTTCCCGATTACTGATACCTACACTGTCCCTAAAGGTCTGTCCAATACTTATACGCTGTTCGTCCTACTGACCATCTCTATAGGTGCTATGATTATCCCAACTGTGTACCCAGCTCTCCGTGACCCCGAAATTTACACCAACCCCGACTTATACGACCCAGACAGATATGTTACCGGGGATGCTGAAATCAAGGGCGCAAAAAACTTCCTGGTCTTCGGAACTGGTCCTCATTACTGCCTTGGCCAAATATACGCGCAACTCAACCTGGCTCTGATGATTGGAAAAGCAGCTATGCACCTTGACTGGGTTCATCATCCAACACCACGTTCAGAAGAGATCAAGGTGTTCGCTACTATATTCCCAATGGTAAGTAACCCGAATTATATCGCTGGGCCATACTGATAGTTTGCAGGACGATTGCCCATTGACCTTCTCGAAACGACCCTAAGACTGGGCGGTTTGTTGAATTAGACTCGATGGTTATGCTCCGCACATGATACCTTTCATGATTCCTGCGAGCTGATGGTATTTGTATGCGAGAATGGGACCCGCTGGCGTTTGGAAGGCATCATAGGTTTGAGGGTGCGATGACATGGAGACGAATATACTAATACTGTAATATCCTAATATAAGTGCTTCACCACTTGACTACTGTGCAATACATGAACGTGATATATGAGTAAAAAAAAAAATTCTTTCACATTTCTTATTAGTCAATTGCTGTTCAATTCAGTTGAGCTGGGTAATGCTGTGCTTTCAAAGAACACCAATCCCGACTGGACGGAAGTGCTTCGTGGGTCAGGCTCACGACATTTTTTGACAGGAGGATATCCAGTTCCCAATGTGAAAGCTCCACAACCCCGATTGGTTCCTTGACCTTTCAACGAATAGAATTGTGGAGCTCCATGTTTCAATCTATCGAGACATATGTTCTTAAAGAATTTTTCGATTTCCTATGTCGTTTGGTTGCTTCCGCTTCCCAGCTCAATAAGGCATGGCACATGCATCCACGACCAACTGGTCTCCGCCTTTCAAAGTGCAGAGGCGACAAGTAGACTGGAGCGGCATTCGGACTTGCTGAGATCGGATCATCCCCAGGCATCTCTTAGGGTTAGTAATTCATTATTCGAAAGCAAGACTTACCCCGGTGCTCAACATCACGTACTGTACCTAACGCCTGTGACAAAAACGAAACGCTGATGCAGAGCACCTAGGTACTGACCTTTGCGTGCTTGGATTGATGATTACGCTGAAGATACTGGCGCCTTGGACTTCTTACGCATATGTACCTGTAGTGTAAAGCTCATCAATTGACGTCAAGAGGTACGCAGACCTAGGTGCAGAGAACGGGAAAATTCAAGCTCATTCTAGGTCTGCACGTCAGCAGGGGACTTCCCTCTCACCAAAAAACTGCAGAAAATCTTAGGCAAGCAATGAATACTCTGCATGTGGATCCAAAGATTCACGCAAAACTCCAAGCCATCCGTCTCAAGGCTCTCCACAGCGTAAAAGGCCAAATTCGACTCACCGAGTGGCTTTGTTCAAATGACTGCATTGTATGCTAATTATCCATCCATTCGCAGGGCGCTTGCTGTTGGAATCTCGCAGCAGCCTGAGTCACTGCCGGGGTAACTTCCCCTGGTGCTTATTTTGTTTGCGTCGCGGCGTTGTCCACGGGGTTCGCTTACGGATCCATTCGGCGTTCGCCTTTTGTTTCCCTTCATGCTTGAAGGGGATCATGAATGGATGCGGAGTGCGATTTCGGGAAAGGCAGATCGAGAGGCTGACGAAGGGGTTATCGGAGTAAGAACTTTGTGACGGGAGAATGTGAGAGATGACTCGAATTCGAACTCATGGCATATTCAGTATATATATCCTGCTTTCCTCCCAGGCAAGAAACTCTCTATCTCATTACCAAATCACCATCATTGTCTATTGCAAACATAGCCCTCCTACTACTTGAGAAGAAGACGCATCAGAGCACGATCCAAGTAAACAAACAACTCGTCGTGATACTCAACAATCACTCAAAACAGAAATGCCCAACGGATTCTCAGCTTTCCCCAAGAGCAGTATGCCATCCTACAAGCAGAATGTTCCTTGGTATATCATATAACTAACATCCATGACCAGCTTTCCCCAACGACGAGCCTCCAACCCTATTTCACCCAGCCTCGCCCAAGATGAAGCCAGCCAAGCAATCATCCGAGGACGCGGACAACGCCTCCATCGCTACGACGTCGACTTTCTCGTCCAAGATCGGCCTGCTCAAGGACAATGTGAAGAGCAAGATCCCAGCTTCGTATCGGGACTACCGGAGTCGAAAGGAGGCCGCTGCTCGTTCTTCTGTTGTGTCCAAGGACGTGAAGAAGTTGCCCCCTGATAACAAGACACGTAAGTCATTGCCAGATTATGAGGGTGAGTGGAAACATGATCAAGAGTTTCAATTGCTGACGATGACAATAGCGAGGCAGAGGACAGCTGAAGCTTATATGATTTGGTCGGCAACTCGATAAACATTTGAAGTCTTGTTTGGCATGGGTTTGAACTTACGATATCCGCAATTGGGCTTTGGGGCAGAGGTCGGACGGAGCTCGGAGTTGGCGTTTTTGTCGGCGTTTTTGATGAATGGTTGAAGAATATATAATACGTGAATTGGAACGGGAATCACTGTTGGAAACGGCCTTTAGCATCTTCGTGTATCTAGTAATTCGAGAAATGCTATGACTTGACTAAAAACTATCATCCAACCCATTGTTGACTGCTACCATACTTGGACTATCCTCCAGACCATCTGTATCATCATATACAGCACCAGCAGTTGTGAGTAAATCTTCAACGATTCGTTTGCTGGCCTCTCTCGCTACAACGTGTCAGCGTTTAAAAATGGAATATGACCGGAGGTCTTTACCTGGCGTTTGAAGAAGTCTTGACTGTGGCAAGGAGAATTGTATGGTTTTGGGAGGACTCATTCCCAGTTCTCTGTATACACCCTCGGCATCGTCATCGCTATCACTCTCCCAGCTAATCTCTTCTTTCTTTGGTGGCCTCTGGGGGAATGGTTCCTTTGCCTTTCCTTTGGCAGGGGTTTGTACACTGATACCGGGCGTTCTAGGTGCGTTGGGACGGCTATATTGTTGGCGAATAGGAGAACTAAAGATTTCTGCATGAAGTTGTGGCGCAGCTTCAGGCGGCGAAGACATGGGCGAGTTCGTATCCCGCCAAGAAGGCTTATTTGCAGGCGTCTTTTGTTCCTTGTGAGCGGTATGAGGGGTAGCATGGATGCGGTAATTCTTGTCGAGAACTCTGTGTAATAACGGATCCGCAGCCTGTCGGGTGGCAGTAGATGGGAGATATGAGGTTGGGTCAAACGGAGATGACATCGGCGTCATTGACATGTCTGGAATCCTAGACTTGGCCCCTGGTGTCGAGGGTAGAATTTCCGAGTCCTCTTCATTGTCCTGGTCCTTAGGTCCACCCTTCAATTCCTGCTTCAGGTCTTCATAAGGAGACGAGAACTCTGCGAATCTCGGTTTGTCTGAAGAGGAGCTCTTGGGACGGGGAGCCCGTGGTGTGCTGCCACTGATGTCGGCGTTATCGAGAAGAGAGTCTTCAGTTTGGTCATAAGCATCGTGTTCGTGACCATGGTATCTGACAGATTCGTCTCCTTGGTGCGAGTTTGCGTAGGCACTAGCATCGCCGTGCGATTGAGCATAGGATGCATCTTCCTCCTCGTCGCGCTCCTCGACTCCTGAAAGAGACACATTGGCGCTGGCTTCGAAAAATTGTTTCCAAAACTACCCCGCGATTAGCGCGTGTGTCCTATCTGCATCTGCTTCTACTGACCTTTGACCCCTCCCAAACCGCATTTGAATGTTCTGCGTACTGCTCAACTATTGGCAGGATACTGGATGTAACGATCCGATGTGCTCGACTGAAGTTGTGGTCGATTTCTATGGCAGGGCAGTCAAGTCAGCATTTTGTCTCGAGATCTCCTTCTACTCCATGCCGATTTGGTGACCGCGGTTCGTTCTTACCTTGCAATGTCAGGGTGATAGATTGCTCAAGCTTCTCAAGCTCCTCGGTAAGAGACAAGGGGCGGACGGTAGAGGATGGGCGTGACATTGTTGTGTTGTGTAGTTGGCTGCGTTGGGGTGGGTTTCTGTTGTTCTTGTTGACGCGGATTTGTTCAGACGCGTAGCATGTTTTTCGGCTTGCCCTGCCGAGTCTCGGTTCAGCTGCGATAACGCAGTTGTGAATGCGGCGGCCGATGATGCTATTCGACAGGGATTGATCGCAATAAATCCGGGGAAGCTGTTGACCACAACATCTCAACTTCAATTCAATTCGACGTGACGTGGTCATCGACTCAACTCAACCTGACAAAACAAGACGATACCTCAAGACAGGTACCTGCAGAATGAGCGCTTTCCGCGCCGCAACCTCTATCCTTCTTCGGACAACACAATGCTCCATTCCACGAGCAGCTCGACACATTAGGTTGCGGCCAAATCCCTCCATCCAGCCTATTCCTGCCATCGCAGTAGGTTCTCGGGCAAGATTCTACTCGCAAGAGGCACCGCCTAGCAAAATCTACTCCTTCGAAGATGTATGCTATAAGATCTTGTCTTGCTCTCCGCATTGACTAACAGACAGTAGGTAAAAGCCTTCATTGAGAAGCCACATCCAGACCGCATCCTCGTCGACAGTCGAGAACCCGGAGAACTGCAAGCAACTGGCACAATTCCAGGATCCCTCAATATCCCCGTTACTTCAAAGCCCGACTCATTCTTCATCACCGCAGAAGAATTCGAGGACAGGTTCGGGTTTGAGAGGCCGAGTAAGGAACAGGAGGTTATCTTCTATTGCAGGTCGGGCGTGAGAAGTCGTACTGCAGCAGCTTTGGCAAGGCAGGCCGGATGGGATAATGTTGCAGAGTACCAGGGAAGCTGGCTGGACTGGGATAAGAATGGAGGTGCTAAGGAGGGTGGGAAATAGCACCACAATTGATGGGTTGGTTTGGTTGAGCAGGCCTGGATGAGAAAATTACTTATCAAGGCCATCCCGAGCCCAGGAAGATTGAATCGGCTTTGAAGAAAAGTCAAGCCATAATCAGCGCTGTATGTGAAGTCTAACCTCAGCTTAAGCCTCTCGCAGGAGAAGACTGTCTGTACTTGGAAAGTGCAAAAGCTGTTTCATTTGATTTGAGAAATTACAAGGGACGCATCCTGGTTCGCAAATCCTGTTCATCTATCATACATCCTAGCTATCCATACCCCTATCAAAACATGAAGAGCTTCGTTGCTCCTTCTCCGGCATCGGGCGCTGGCTCTTTTGGGGTCTTTGCAACGGGACTCCCATGAGCAAAAAACAGAATCTTGATCGCAATAGACAATCCCGCATGGAGACAGACTACCAGGATCAACAAAGCCTTGCTAGTTTGCTTGTCTGTTGCGCTCAAGACAGGGTATAGGTTCCTGAGGAGGAAAGCTACACTGAGGCCGAATCCAACCCCAACGAAGACCCAGTTCAGTATGGTAATAGGAGACCAGGAGATCAAGGCAACAGGAATCCAGATGAGATTTGAATACCCATACAAAGCCCAGCATTCGAGGAGATTGGCAGATTCGCTACCAAAATACTTGAGGGCGAGGAAGAGGGCGATAGGGATGACGAGTGTATAGCCGTAGATGAGTCCAGCAGCGCCTTTTTGTATCTGTCAGTTGAAGTGCACCACAAGACGACCTTGCTAGGTACATACCGCTCAGGAGCCTAAAATCGTAGACAAAATGTTCACTCCCCGTCTCTGCCAAATACTTGCTTATCGTTCCTCCCAAGAAGAGGATGAAGACCACAGTGGTCGCAATCCAGATCGGCCCATACAGATCAGGGTTGCCTTCCAAAACATCGAGGAAGTTTGCCCGTGGATACAGCGCCGCCCAGCATCTCGAAAGTACCGAACTGGTATCGACATCGAAGAACTGCGCGTAGAAGGATAATGTCCAGAGGTATCGTTTGGAGGAGCCACTTCCAGCTGTCGCAGGCGCAGGAAGTCCGGGCGATGAGCCTGGGAGCTTTCTTGAGCTCGTGGCAGTGTCGGTGTTGAAGTTTGAGGAATGGAATTCGAGGTCTTCTTGCAGATCGGTGTGCCCAAGCTGGTTTAATTAGCATTGTGGGTATTCATTGTTGAACGAAGGGCATACATCTCCCTCTTCGTCGACATCGACCACCACATCATAACCAGCACCAGGCCCGGCCATTGTTTTTTTCAGGCAGATTCAAGTACAAGGAAAAGGCGATGTTTTCTCTTAACTCAAGGTACTTGCATCCCAAGCTGTATTGGAGAGTGCGATGGTGTTGTTTGAGGCTGCTCTGGCTGGCGATTTCACAGCTTACACGTAACTTCTACGCTAGCGCGGTAGTGGTGGTTGCGATACCTAGGTACCCCTGGATCCGCTCATTCCAACCACCACCACCTCATCCCTGAAGTCACCCCGCCATTGCATGGCCAACAGCAGAGCCGCGTCCTCTCAAATCAGTCCATGTCCATATCCATATCTGATATTGCTAATGGCACTTAGGTATGGTATGGCATGGGGGTCACATTTGAGTAGGCAGGGCACTCTTAAAACTTGTGGTTTAGCTGAAGCCCCAATGGGCAGTCAGTCCTCCGAGTCTGTCGAATTTCAGAAGGAAGCTGAAGAGCTGAGCTTGGTTGCAAATTATTACGGATCATTCTTCCACAACCAAGTCCCGCAGCAGAATCGATATCCAATAAATACTCGACCCTTTTACCATACGGCATTATCCACTGCCCATCCAGCCGAATTCACACAACAGTTTCTTCACTGAGCCATTCTCAATATGTCACTTCATTGCGATCCATTCCAGCATTGGTCATTGCCGTTCGTATTGCGTGCTCATGTTATTGTGAGAATGATACATCCAGCAAGCTTGCGAAAACCCAATTCCATGACCATCTCTCCGTCGTCCAGAGCCTCCAAACGCCAAATGAGCGAACCGTTTACTTTAGCTTCTTCTTTGGGCGGAGTTGGTTGGTGTGGCCGCACTTCTTCTTTCTGCAGTTGGTGGCACGGGGAGGGAGGCGTGCCTGTGAGGGTTAGTTTCGTAGCAAGATGGGTTCGTGGAGAGTGGGCGTACGTAGCACTTTCGGCAGATCATCTTGTCGCAGTTGAACTTGGAAGCAAGGGCCTTGAGAGATGGCTCAATGATACCACCACGGAGACGGAGGACGAGGTGAAGAGTGGACTCCTGTGAAAACAATCCTGTCAGCTGCTATTCTCGTCCGTTGATTCTTTCCGACCCTCCAATATTCGGCCTCCAACTCAGCGGCATCCTCCTTTCCCAGCCAATTCAGAGAATATGTATTCGTACCTTCTGGATGTTGTAGTCGGAGAGAGTTCGGCCATCTTCGAGTTGCTTTCCGGCGAAGATCAAACGTTGCTGGTCGGGTGGGATGCCCTCCTTGTCTTGGATCTTGCTCTTGACATTGTCGATGGTGTCAGAGGACTCTACCTCGAGGGTAATAGTCTTTCCAGTGAGGGTTTTTACGAAACTTCACGGTATCGTCAGTCTCCATTCGGTGGTTGAGGTCGTCTGCGGTGCCGTGGTGTTCGCAGTGCGCGGATTGGTGGCGGAGGGTTTGAAAACTTACATCTGCACTGTAGAAAGATTAAAAGTTAGCAGTATTCAAACGAGGGTAGCAGCTGCCATATATTCTGCCACAAATGGGGGATGTACGTACTCTTGGCGGTTTCGTAAGGCCGTCGTCGTTGTTGTCGCGACTTCGAGATCTCAAAGTGAAGGCGAGTTGAGCGGGAATATTTCGTTGTGGGCTCGCTTGCGCCAGCTCCACCTACTAACACGTGACGTTACGAACTACCTTGGTGGCTTACCTAAGGATCCCTTCCAGCAGCTACTCATTCATCTAGCTTCCAGGTTATGTAGGGGCTTTCTTACCTTTATGTTCTGGGTTGATTTTATTACTTTAATTCAAGATGACTTACCACTACAGTGCAGCAATTCGATCTTTTTGCTAGCAAAATCGTCTCATTTCAGACCAAATTTCTTGCACTAATGTCTTCACATATCGAATATCAGCGATTTCGTCGAGGCGAAAGCTGCACCGAAGAAGGATGTCGAGCTCGAAAATTCTACATTGAGGACGGAAAGAAGTTCTGCCAGAGGGGTCACGAGCAAGCGGTTGGTGTTGAAAACGGCTGTTGGAATCACGTGTGTCTGATCAATTCTAGGGATTTACACAAACGCAGCAAGATGAGGATGACTGGAATGCACAGGGCAAGAAGTCCCGGAGGAAGAAGGAAGAGAAAGAGCGTGTTGAGACGATTCTCAGTGGAGGTGATGCAAAAGAGCTGTACCTGCAATGCTACCAGTTGATTCTGTGGAAGCAATGCCATTGGCTGGTCACTACTTTGGGACTTCCAGAGGAGCTTCGGTTCATCGTCAGGGATCTCTGGGACTTGAGATTAAGGGGTTTTCATTTCTCCAGAGATGAGAAGAGTTTCTACGGTTCCGGGACAGGGACAATGATGTTCAGCTCTGCAAGTGAAGGGGACAACACGGATACCGACGGCATGATCCACCGAAGCATAGGATCAAGAAGAAGCAAGAAGAGTGCGGTGACAGAAGAGAAACTTCCTAAGTTGATTGAGACTCTGGCCTTGTGTTACTTGGGCACGTTACTTTTGAAAATACCTGTTGGTGTAGGGGATTTTCACAGATGGGCTCTTCAGGATAGAATAACCTACAACCGAGCCGTAAGAACTGCAGCCCTACTTTTGGGACCCGCCTCTGGTACTGATATCCTTCCCAGATCAAAGACGTTCCAAAGGAGATGAGATCCAAACTCCCAGCGCACTTTCACTCTGCGCTTGAAATAAGGGCCCCTTTGGATGGTGCCAAACTTCATACTACCGTGGTCTCACTGGCTGAGTTCTTTAATCTCGAGTTCGAAATGGAATTTCCCAGGCTAAATGTGCCTTTATTGATATTCCGATACATGACAGAACTCTGTCTTCCTGGTAAGTCTAAGGATTTAGAAACTTAGCTTTCTTGCTAAACATACATAGTTAACATATACCCTGCGATTCGCCGCTTGGAGACATTACTCGAGGTAGACTTTTCGTATCATAGTCCCCGCAAGCGGACGACCGAATCCACCTCCTCCCACCCAGAGATACAACTTATGGGCTTGATCGTCATAGCGACGAAGTTGGCACATCCATTCGATGATGTTGATCGCACCCCTGATAGTTACTCCGATCCTTCAGCAGTCAAGATAAATTGGCCTCAATGGGTGAAATCTACCTCGCGTGATCCGCCGAGAGGGCTGGCAAGGGGCGAGGCCATCAAAGTCACGGATACTGATGTGTGGAATATGAATGCCCAAAAGATGGACGATTACCTTGACTGGTATCAGAACACCTGGATTGATGACCGGGACCCCAAAGGTCAGTTTTTGGGACGTTCACGACTTCCTATCCATGCTGATTGCCATTAGTATCGGAACAAATACTCCAGATTTTCCCCCTAGCTGACCTGCCTCCTCAGTCGGATGCAGAAGACTCGCGCCTGGAGCAGGATATAGCAAGTCTGAAGGCTGTACAAGGCGGTCTCGTCTTGCAGGAGCCACAATCGGTTGAGGATGGGGATGCATCCGAGGAAATCGTACGGGCAGGAGAGCTATACAAGCGCTACCGAAGTGAAGAGGAGCTCCCCAGCGAGGCGAAAGCTTTCTTCGAGCTAGCCGGTAGGAGAGAAATGATCATAAAATTGTAATGATGCTGACATGACACAGCATCGAAAGTGGGCGTGTCTTTAGGGAAGTTGCTTAGGACCGTCTTCCGGCTTGAGGCTCGCTTAGAAGGATGGAGGCTTGCGGACGTGAAGAGGCGGTCTTTAGAGGAGTCGGTCTAAGATGTAGGGAAATGTGACTGTCTTGTTCTGTAGTGCTCACAGGTCGTTTCGCTCACAGGTGACAGTGACTTCTCCACTGGAGTGCTTCAGTAGAAACCATGGTGGCTGGGAGGTCATTCAGTGTGGTGGGATGGTTTGCTGATATTGGTGGACTGGTCATTGGTATTAAACTTAGTAAGGGTCTTCCAGATGGGCAATCGGAAATGTCACAACTGCAAAGACGTTTCATGAAACATCTGTTTAATTGGCTGGATATGTTTTGATACATGAGTGAGTCGCTTCTGAAATTGTGTATTTGTGATGACCCTGTGAGGATCTGGGTTAGACTAAGCGAACTTTTCATTTTATACTGGACTCGATGTCCATAATCTGTCGAGATAAGTAAATATGGCCTATCTTGAATCCAGATTCTGGTGTCTCAGTGTGCAGATGGGAGTGATAGCCAGCCATAGTGAAGGGAATGGGAATGGGAATAGAGGTAGATCATATCAAAAAGTCTCACTGCAGCCTAACACTCAAGTCTATTCGGCCAGCGGGAAATAAACAAGATCTTGCGAAGCACAAGATATTTCTACGTCAGAAAACCATCGATTTCTACGGATATGTTATCCACACATCCCAAATGTCCATTTTTGACTACGCCGGCCAAGTCGTGGTCATGTAGCACTGATCAAAGACAAAAGGAAGATGATGATTTGCAAAGCCCAGGAAGTATAACCAGTGTGATGTCAATGTGTCCAGATAGCCTCCCACGCAACGACCATTAGACTACAGGCGCCATAACCTCGAAATACGCAAAGATTGAGCAGTCCAAAGCTACGGAACCGCAGACAGGAGGTATGCCACGGCTGGCAACAAGGTCGAAGTCGAAGTATTGGCTTGAAGTGATTTAACCGCGGGGGGCTTCCTTGGCTTCAATGGCAGCTTGTTCACCCATAGCAGTAAGAACAATAACGTCTATCAATCTGTCAGAGGAGCCTTATGGGATGTATGGCAAAACTCACTGGTGTCCTTCTCCTCGGTGGTGAACAGCTTCTCAATCTTCTCTCCAACTTCTCCATCGGGGACCTTGACATCATCCTTGGTCTCACCGTCATCGGCCATGAGAGAGAGGAAACCGTCGTCGGAGACATCGAGCTAGAAAGCCGGGTTAGCAGCGCTCATTGTATAATTCCTTTCCCTCCCCTCCCCAACCTTCTCTCCTCATGTTCTCTTCACTTACCAACTGGTATTCCTTGCGAGTGACGTTGGGAACATCCATGTTGTGGGTGGATGGGCAGAGTTCTTCAAGCTTCTTGCCAGTGAAGATATCGATAGCAACGAGATGGACCTTAGCGTGACCGTGCTTGCCAGTCTTGGAGGTAGACATATCGACGATCTTGCAAGGGCGGTTCTTGATCACGACGAAGCCATTCTTTCTCAAAGCAGAGCACTGCATAGGGAAAGTTGCAGATGCGCCGGCATCTGCGGAGTCGAAGGTATGTTCATGCTGTACAGAGAGTCGGTTAGCATTGCTCTTGGAGTACTGTATCTGGCGATGGCAGTAATATAATGTGGTTGTGGTGGGCGATGCGAATAAAGATCTCGATGCGCCGACAGTCTGGCATGGTGGGGCGTGTGTGCGCTGAGGTGCGGGGTGTTCTGGATAAAATCTTGCAGTTTTGCAGTCTGGAAACGTACCTGGGCATCGTTGTTGTCCGCCATTTTGAATGAAGGTGTAAGGGAAAGATGGGAGGTGGTGAGATATGCGTTTGGCGGGTGTGGCAGAAGACCAAGGAGAGGTGGTGATGGAGCAGAGGAGAGGAAGCGGTTGTGCAGAGGATGAGGATGCGATCAGTCTTTTTGAGGGAAGGGAGGAAAATGGATTTGGGGGTGGAAGCGAGTGTTTTCACTTGTGGGCTGAATAGTGGGGCGAAGTGGCGAGTCTGGCCAATCACATGAATGGAATTGTCGACTCGAGCCGCAGGGCAGAAATGGGAAGACGAGGTCGGGTGGTAGCTCCGGCCCAACGTGCCCAGGCCAGACCTGAAATGGCCTTGCCGGCTGGAACAGTGGCTCTGGAGCTCTCCTTTCAACAACTATCACAACCTCGACTGCGACAATTCCAACTACCTAGGTGCCTACCTTACTTCGCAACTCCACCGACCACTTCCTCCGAATATTCACATATCGGCCTTAATAGCCTGCCTTCCTCGCCTTCTGAGTAATCGACTCATTCACCGCTCCATTTCGTTACTACGTGCCACAATTCCCAGAGCTAGGTTGCTGCACTCAGTGGGTTGGTAGGAGGGCAGGGTAGGTAGCACGACCATGTCTCGAGGATTTATATGAGCACCGAAGCTCCAGTTCCCCGATCTATCTGTACAGATTCACCGATCCGAATAGAGACTGGGTGGGGAAAGACTTGGGATAGGCACCGAATCACTTGGGATTGCACTGGGTTGACATCGGGCTGCTTGGTCTGGAATTGGAGAATAAGTTTCATTCTGCGACCATACCAACTCCGTCCGCTTCACACCAAGCATCTATCCTGGATCACCGTCTCTCAAAGCCAACATGTCATACTCTCCAACACCCAGAAGACCCAGTCATCTTGGTCCAGCGTCTGCCGTCCAGAGACCTGGCTTCAGTCCCCGCTCGTCTTCGCTTTCCATAAACTCCAATGACTCTACAACGTCATTATTGGCATCTTCACGAAGACCAAATGGGTCAGGGTTGAAGAAGTCGGCCACAGTACTAGATGCGCCGGACCCATTGGCTGTGCTGGAGAAGCTCCTAGGCTCGGAGGGTAATGGGGTGGCCCAAGAATCGAATGCGGACGTTGGCGATAATGCCAATGATGAGTTTGAGAGTGAGATGGATTTTGAAGGTCTAAATCTACGGGAATTGATTTCGACCAAGACCGAATATGCCCAAGGAGAGCTATACACTGCGCAAACCGTGGAACAGTGTATGTGTTTACCAGCACCTGCCTTCGCACACCCTGCTGATCCTGTTAATAGTCGAAAACGAGAAAGCCAAATTCGAAGACCTTCATCAATCAATCCGTGCTTGTGACGATGTGCTCAATTCAGTTGAAATAAACCTGACGAGTTTTCAGAATGACCTCGCCGCAGTATCAGCCGAGATAGAAACTTTACAGGCTAGGTCTTCCGCGCTGAGCGTCAGGTTGGACAACAGGAAAGTCGTCGAGAATGGTCTAGGCCCTATTGTAGAAGAGATCAGTGTCTCGCCAGCTGTTGTTAGGAAGATTGTTGAAGGCCCGATCGATGAGGCTTGGGTTAGAGCTCTGGCCGAGGTCGAGAAACGGTCTAAGGCCATGGATCTCAAGTCCAAAGAAAATCGCAATATCAAAGGCATTGACGACCTGAAGCCCCTACTTGGAAATCTGATTGACAAGGTGAGATGAGACGGGAATGACCACTAGCAATCTCTGACTTCCAGTGTAGGCTCTCGAGAGAATCCGGGATTTTATGGTTGCCCAAATCAAAGCATTACGATCACCAAACATCAACGCTCAGATTATCCAACAACAGCATTTCATCCGCTACAAAGACCTCTATTCTTTCTTGCACAAACATCATCCTCAACTGGCCGAACAGATCGGGCAGGCTTACATGAATACCATGCGATGGTATTTCCTGAACCAATTTACTCGCTACCACAAGGCTCTTGATAAAATCAAGCTCCACACAATTGACAAGCATGATGTTCTTGGACAAGATGATGGAACGCGGAAGTCAAACATTCTTTCCGGTGCAAAATCAACCACTCCTCACGACGCCTTCAACTTAGGACGTCGGGTTGATATGTTGAAGACCTCAAACCAAACAGCCCTCTCTTCTTTCCTTGCAGAAGAAGAAAAGGCAACACATTATATGGAAGTTCCCTTTCGAAACTTCAACCTGGCTCTGGTAGACAATGCGTCAGCCGAATACTCCTTTCTCACGACATTTTTCGCACCTTCGCTTTCTTATGCAGCTATCTCACGGCATTTCAACTACATTTTCGAACCGACCTTTGCCATAGGCCAGAATCTGACCAAATCTCTGGTTCAGGAAAGCTTTGACTGTCTGGGCCTTTTGTTATGTGTGAGACTGAACCAGCATCTTGCATTCGAACTTCAAAGGCGAAAAATCCCGGCTGTTGATGGGTACATCAACGGTACTAGCATGTCGCTGTGGCCTCGTTTCCAGGTGGTGATGGACCAGCACTGTGAATCCGTTCGAACGGTGACAAATGCAGTGTCAACCCGAAAACCTTCTGCATCTGAGCAAGCGAAACAATCGGCTGCCCCTCATTTCATGACGCAGCGATTTGGCCAGTTTATGGCAGGGATCCTGGCTTTAAGTACGGAAGCGGGAGACGACGAGCCCGTCTCGGCAAGTCTAATGAGACTTCGCAGCGAGATCGAAGCGTTTTTAACGAAGACGAGCAAAGCGATTGGAGACTCGAGAAAGAGGGAAAGGTTTCTGTATAACAACTACTCTTTGATTCTTACAATCATCGGAGATGTGGAAGGAAAGTTGGCATTGGAACAGCAGGAGCATTTCGAGGGGCTCAAAACAGCCTTTGGAGAAGCTGGGCAGTGAAGTTGCTATAACTTGATGTACAATATAATCTACCTATCTTCACATCCCGAGATGCAACCGAATACAGTGTATCTCTCAATGTCCCTGATAACCCGAGAACCATCTCCATAACGCCCCCAAAATCCCAGACGGCGCCAAAGATTTCCTCAGCCAAAATGAAACTACTCCAACGAGAACAGCTAGGCCTACAGTGCTAGCAGGTTTTCTGTATTTCCATAAAGCCTTTAGCAACTGTTTGCGCCGCTCGGCCCATTCTAATTCCTTTGATTGCTGTATAAAATATCGCTCCCCATCTTCTAAGCTCTGGCTCGATAGTTGATCGTGCCAACGTGCAGTCTTTAGCACACTCGAACTTGATATCGACCTCCATATCCTCAGAGTTTCGGGAGGGTGGTCTTCAAACAACCGGATCGTATCCGCTATGAGTGCTTCGATGTCTAAAGGCTTTGGCAGTTTCGAGAGAATGGAATGAAGCATTTCAGGTTCGTCGGCTGGAGTTTCAAAGAGCTCATCAGAGCGCTGGAGAACGATCTGTGCGAACATGTAAACGGAGAAGACTGCCTCGCGCGCGAGCAGCACGTCAAACAAACGTGATATGTCTCCATATTCTTGGATGTCGTGTGCGTACATGGTAAGGGTGCCAGAGAGGGCGAAGAAGGGTTGGGTTAAGGACAAATGGTCCCGGAGTTTGGGATTGACCGTGTTCAAGATTGCGGGAATCAAGTGCAACTGGGTCAAGGCCTGTGCAAACGTTGGCAGCATAAAGTCCCTAATGCGGAGAGCAGAAAGCCGTGCTACAGCTGGGGCACGAGTTTGCGGCTCGAGGACTAGGAGGAAGACCTGGCAGATATCGTGATAACCTTGGAAATATGAGAGGTATGGTTGCCGTCGCAAAACCTCCGTTATGAGATCGGAAAGCTCTGCCTTTCGGAAGTCGAGATCTCGGGGAGATTGGTCTGTGCGAAAAAATTAACCTTGAGTACGATATATGATGTCTACGTAAGTAAGCTACATACCTCTGGGATAGTAAATGAAAGACCGGTCCACATCCAGCCGGACCTGGTCCTCATCCCGATGTCTCGGAAGTGATTTCCAGTCCCCAGACCCAGATTCTTGCTCTGTATCGTCGTTCTGGCACCTGCAGCCAAGGAGTAGTGGCCCTGTTACACTCGTCAGCTATCGTCCATGAGCCTCCCTCTGATGGACACGAACATGCCTGCTGGCGAACCTCGTCCGACACCAGTCCTCCTTCAGAAGCTGCTAGTACCCTCAACGCCTCTACATCCTTCCACCTGCAGGCTTCCAGAATCTTGAGTGTCTTTGCACTGTGTGGTTTTGGCGCTGGAGGGGTTCGCGGGGTGGGCGAGTTGCTCTCTCTTTTCTCGAGGGGATTGTGTCCGCTTGGCTCCATTTCATTACCACCAGCAACGCAACCCTCTTTATGGCATGGCAATCTGCTGCTGGGGTGAGCAGAACGGGAGTTGTTCTGGCGTGATGTCTCGGGGTTTGGGTTAATTTGGTTTGGCAGGAATGACTCCAATTGCTGAAGTGTGAGTAATTGTATTTGTACTCGTAGGAGCTGGGCTGGATTGTATCCCCTGAGACTTGTTGGCCTCGTCTCGTCGAGCCTCGTGTGCCTTGTCGATAGGTTGGCTGGGTTGAGCGTCCCAGAAAGCCCTAATCCCAGGGGGCTAACAGGGGTATTGAGAGACAGATGCTGCTGCCAGTGGGCACTGTTTTTCTGACCATGATTCGCCCAGGGCGGCTTTAAATAGCCACCCGCCTCCACCAAGGTGCTGCTGCGATTACCTGGCTACCCCTTCGCAGTCGTAATTGCCCCCCTTTCCCTTCGCCGTACATCTTGCGTGCGTGCTTGCAGTGAGTCTGCAGCCTTCTTCATCTCAGGGTGAGTGAGATAAGTGACCAGTCACTATTTCCTCGTCTCTACCTATTTCTCTCTTCTTCTTGCTCTCTCCTCGTCTCTCGCATCGCCCCATCCCATCCCATCAACTGCAAATTCAGGCTGTCTGTTGTGATCTTCACTTGTCCAACGATCAAAGTCTTCCTTTGCAGGCGTGCTTCCACTCATCCACTCACTCGCTCCCGGACTGCACAACCAACTTCACGCACAGGCATTCGTGGACCACCTGGCAGAGGGGAGAGGGGCACTGATGTGAGCTCAGCTCAGCTCCACAGCCTCGTGCCTCAAGGCTGCAGTGATCTAATTGATCGGACCACAACTATCGAACGAGGCTGGATCAGGTCACCTCTCCGGCACTGTTCTGCTCTGTTCTACCTACTAACTAAACCGCCCTATCTCTTCTCCAAGTTTGACCATCCAAGAGAAGCTCCCTATCAGCCGGAGCCACAACAGATTGCGGAATTCGAACCCTATGCAACTCGGGCCTAGCTGAGCCTCGTTCATCTGGTTAGTGGTTGGACTGAGACAGTTCTGGATCTGTGTGTCACCAACTCGGCTGTGCTCACAGGCCAGACTTGCCGTCAATCTATGGCATTAGCCCAAGCCAGGTTCCCATTGTGCTAGAATGGCTCTTGCAACTAGTAGCCTCGTCGACGGGGAATGGGTTACGAGGACGCTCGACGTCAACACTGTCCTTCGGCACTATGACCAACAGGACAGGGAAGCTGTCACAACTCTCAAGGAAGTAGAACGGGCACCGAAACTTGGTCTCCTGACTCAAACTGTGATCCGAAGTCCGTTGGTGCACTGGATCCTGCCAATACGGCTCAGGGATAAAGAGAGCATCGATGTAGCCTTCATCGGGGTAAGATTAGCCCTTCCCAGTTCACTCATTCCAATCCACATCACATGGTGTTTGTTTATCTCTTCATTATTTCCTCTCGGTTATTACAGGTCGCACTATCATTAGAAACTGGTTTTCGACCAGAGCCAACCCCCCACTCCAAGGCAGCAAAGCTGATTTCCGCAGGATGACTTCATCCAAATCAAGGAGCTTCGATGCGATGGGCTTCTCTGGGATGTTATCCGAAAGGAAGATTTCGGAGCTCGCATTCGAAATGCCCGTGTTGTGGGATCAGTCAAGGCATACGAAAAAGATCCAGATGTAATCGCTCAATATGCTCATGTCAAAAGAGAGAACGCTGGCAGTGACTTCCATATGAGTGGAGGCGATATACCTACCCACTCTGCGCCTCGAGCCACGTACCCACTTCCACCTCAGTGCCTCCTGCTCCAACTCGACACTGGCGACTCGGTATTTTTGACTATTAACCGCTCAGGCAATGAAAAGTTTGAATTTGTTGCGAACAAACATCGCGTCTCGAAGCCGATGCTGAAATTACAACCAGGCATGCATCTTGCTGTGGATCCGAGCTCTCGGTATATGGTTGTCGGCTGCTCTGAGAGTGTATTTGCGATATACTCATTGTACTCGCGGGACAGTCTCAAGAGGCAGTACATCGAGACATTAAGCCCTAAGCATGTTGAATCCGAGACGCAAATATACCCTGGCGGGGTAATTCTCAAGATGGAGTTCCTGTATCCAGCAGCTGACGATGATCACCACATCATTCTACTGGTCCTAGCAATCCGCAAAGGCAAAACCAGAATGCTTCTGTACGAATGGGATGTTGGTATAGACCTAAAGAGTATCAAGGCGAGGAGTTCCAGAGGTTACTTGCTGGACAAACCACGCCAGGTGCCTCTGCTACTCATCCCATTGACAATCAAATCGTCCTTCATTTTGGTTTACGAGGCCTCAATGGCCGTTTGCCAAGGAATTCTGGCCGGCACCCCTAAAATGACATATTTCAGCGAAAGAGTTTACGAGCCGACAGCCTTTCACCATGGGTCTGGTAACCCGCTGTGGACTTCGTGGACCCGGCCTTCACGTCTAGAAAGCCACAAGGTAACTCGGGATGATTTGTTCATAGCCAGGGAAGATGGTCTGGTGAAATTTCTTGAGATTGACTCGGAGGATGAAGATTTTGTGACCGCTGATAACAACATTGGCGAGCTCGGAGCAAATTGTGGCACGGCGCTTGCAAGCCTTGATTATCCAAACAAAGATGCCAAGAGTGGTGACTTATTCGTTATGGGGGGAGATGCATCCTCGGGCGGAACGTATCTGGCGAGTATTTTTGTGTTTTCAATTCTCACCTCTCTTTTCTCCCAACCTGTGCATTCAGGGCTCAATTCAAGATAACACTGCTAACCCGCTGTGTCCAGCTTCAAGCAAGAAAAAATCCCGTCCTAACAGAACCGATCCCAAATTGGTCTCCAGCTCATGACTTTGTTACTACTTACAAACCGCGATCTCCAGAGCTCACCGTCAACGGCGCCGGACTCAGGCAAGACTCCGAGCCAGTTCCCAAGCCAGATCGCATTTTTGCCTGCGTTGGCAAAGGCTCAAAAGGTGGGATTACTGAACTCAGATATGGGTACGAAGCCAACATTGGCCTCGAGGTTGATTACGACAGCACTATCATGGATGCTTGGGCTCTATCGCCTTCTTGTGATGTGTCCGGCGAGAATGACCCTTACATTTTCGTCCTATCCATGGGAGATCGATCAGCTGTGCTACACCTCTCAGGTGATGCTTCTGAGATAGTTGAGTTGGAGGAAGATGCGACAAAGCTTGATTTGAGCCACCGAACGATCGTAGCAGTTACACATGGCCAGTACATTATTCAGGTGACCGAGAAAACGATTGTAGTAACAAACAATACTATGGAGTAAGTAGCACCACCTCTCGTCGAGACCATCTGGGACTAGGACGCGTTGACTAACTGCAAATAAGCCGCGTCTACCAGATGGAGAATCTCTTTGGGGTTGGCCAAAAAGGGGTTCACGGCTCAACAATCAGCAATGCCGCAATTGAGGATGGTTGTGTTTTTTTAACGACTCGCTTAAACGATACAGACAACTCGACGTTTCTCCATGTGCTGGATTTCCAATTGACAAAAAGCGATATGGACGTTGACAGTGACCCTGGCGCTCGGACGTTGGGCAAGATCGAGTACGAGGTCACTAGCATCACTACTGGGCGAATCAGAGGTTGCTTGTTCGCAGTCATAGCTGGATGGCGAAGGGACCGATCTGTCATATTGACCTTCCAACCTCTCACTGGTGGCATTAAAACGGATGTGGTTGTCCCTCCCGCGTCTCGCGATACATCCAACCACCTCGATGCTATAGTAAGTATTGCCTTTTTACCGCCTGTCGCGGGGGTATTTCTTCTGCTTTGTGGAACTCGCAGCGGGACCGTGGTTGTTCTTGAGATTTCGGAGACGTCCCTCAACATTGTTTCGTCACAATCCAAGCGCATTGGTGCTACCCCCGCCATAGTGAGCAAGGATGAGTTTTCAGCATCTGGGGACTCGTTCTTTGTGAGCTGCGACCTGAAGGGTTACATTTTAACAGTCGAAGATCGAGATCCAGTTGCGCTCAGCCACGGTCATTCGCTCAACATCCACCAGATATGGCTATCAGACGCCTTGAAGCCTAGTCTGTATCAGCCGAAGATAAACACGATAGTCAGAATGCGACCACCTCGCTCTGGAGCAACAAGTGGTAGTCTCCTCGTCGTTTCCGGCCCTCAGCTACTGATTACCGGGTTGAGTACACATGCAAAGCCGGTCACTCGGCATATAGCCGTTGGCGGCACTCCAACACGCCTTTTGTATTCCCATTCCTTGGACGTTCTCGTTGTCGCAACTTCCATAGATGGAAAATCTTCCCTCTTGTTCATTGATCCTACAACTGGGGAAGACATCTCCCAGCCGTTGGATGAGAAGACAAAGCACAATGTGCCGTTCGCCTCGGGCCTTGGGAACGCCAATGAGAGAATATTCAGGCTGTTCGAGTGGTCTCTTACGAAAGATGGCAAGACTTGGAACTTCATCATCGCAGCTACAAGTACAGGTCGTCTCTTGATTATATCCATTCAAGAACGATCACGACAGGCTGAAAGAGGTTCCGATCTGGACCTTCGATCAAACAGTACCGGAGCCAGACAGATATGTTACTATACTCGGCACAAATTCAAGTCAAATGACCCAGTCTACTCTGCAACCGGGCTTTCAGACGGCCTGCTATGGTGTGCCGGAACAAAGTTGTCTTATGATATTCTGGATCTCACTGAGAAGAAGTTTAAGCGCATGACTGATTATGAGCTGCCATCGCCAGCTACAGATATCATTTATGAGAATGGCACCATCTACGCTCTTACCAGTTGTCACTCCCTGGAGATACTCAAATTGGTGTCCAACGACCACGGCGAATTCCGAATCATTCGCACACATGGAGACCAACTTGCTCGCGATAGTTTACATCAGCTGCTATTGGACAGACCTTCTCAGCGACCGATCCATCTGGTGTCGGACAAACTGTCTTCTGTTGTTGGGCTTTGGCCAACTCATAATACGAAAGCAGATACTCTGGAGCCGATCTTCGAAGCTGCACTTCAATCCTCGATCCTACGGTTTCGTTTTGGACGATGCCGACCAACTTGGGATCCAATATGGTCAGAGCGCACCCACAGGCCAACATCAAATCCAGGAAATGGCTGGGAGGCGTTGGGCTTGTCTATAACCGGCTCACTTAGCCACTTTTCCATTCTCGAATTCAAGGCTTGGAGACTGCTGAGGTTTATCATGGACCTAGCGACCCGATCCCCAAAAATCTGCGAGTTTACATACAGAGACGACCCAATGCCTTTGGATACCATGACTGAACCAAAGACTATGATGCATATTGATGGCGACGTATTGAGAACGGTTGTGCTCAGGCGGGGCTTGGAAGAGTTACTAGGAATTGACCTAGACACGGATGACTCTCGACGCACTTTGAAGAAATTCACGGAGCTGCTCCAGGATGTCCACCAGGGGACTCTGGAAAATGATGGCACGGCGGTATATTACATTTCCCAGGCATACGCAGATCTCAAGTTATATTTACGACCTGTGGTCTAGGTATGGAATTTACCCCGTGTTAGAGGGGTATAGAGACTGGGGTATGGAAGGCTCCTGGATGGCATATGGCAGTCAGTTCGCAAGGTAAGATGCTCAGGGAGTCGCCCATGACGAGGACAAGACAGGGTCGAGTGTGTATAATACAGGCTAGATATGACTCGATGAATAAGATTCCTGTCAACAACTAAGAAAGGAACGAGTAATAAATATACTTTGTGAAGAGAGCTTGCTTGGCAACTACCTATCCGACAAGCTGACCTGGATACGATAGGTACCATCTGACGTTACCATCAGAGAGAAGTGAAGTGGCCGAATGTTTATGCCCCTTCAAGCAACGTAATAAACATAAAGGCGAAATTAACGAGAGCTCTTGTCGTGGCCCCCGTGCCTTTGAGGGCGGAGGGGAGGGGGAGGGGTTGCGCACGTGCCATGTCGCTTAGCTTCCTTAGACCAACTTCACTGCAACTGCCCCGCAGCCAGCATCAACACTGGGAATAATCTCAAAATCAATTCTACAGCCTCATTCGCTGCACTTGGACCTAGACTTCTACTGCCACTTCCACTCACTCACTATCCCTCTCACCCACCGGCGAGGTCTACTATCTGTCAGCAGTCAAGTCGACTCAACTCTGCTCCTCCGAGTCATAAGCGCCACGGTCCAACAGCAAGGCTCATTGGTATCTCTGACCTTCCATCCCTCCCACTTGCCACTATCCTGCTGGCAGATCGTGCACAGTGAACCTTTCCTGGCACACGCCCAACACCTCGCAAAACACCTCGAGATTTCTACCCTGCAATAATCAGAATGCCGCCAAAGAAGAAGTCCAACAAGAAGGCTGACGACTGGGAGTCGGAGCTTGGAGAGCCAGTTGCCGCTCCACCACAAGATGCCACCGATACACCCGCAGAGGCCGAGGCAGATGCTGAGGAGGAATTCCCAGCAGGTGGGCTCATGGCGATGATGCGAAAGAGAAATAAGAAGAAGAAGGGCGGCCAACAAGAGGATTTCGTTGAGGGGGAGGCGGCGCCCACCGACGAACCAGACCTGGCCGAGAAGGCACCCGTGGAAGCCTCCTTGGATGATGAGTTCGCTTTGCCAGATAAAAAGGGCAAGGGAAAGGCTGTGCCGGCTAAAGCTGCTAAGGCAGACGACGAGGATGATGAGAGGGGAGCAGATGGCAAAGTTTTGACCAAGGCCCAGAAGGAGAAATTGAAAAAGGAGCGCGAGAAGCAACGGAAGAAGGAAAATGTATGTTCTAACCTTTGATACATACTTTAGACTGTCTCTGACAATTAGCTATAGGCCGCCAAGAAGAAAACCCCCACCCCCGCTGCGAAAGCCCCAGAAAGCATCAAGCCCACCCCGGATGCCAAAGTCGAAGAGCCAGTAGCTTCCAAAGCTCCTGCTGGTGGCAAGGGAAAGAAGCTTCCCGCTGCTCTAGCAAAACTTCAGCAACAGCAAGAGGAGTTGAAACGGCGCGAGGAGGAGAAGGCGAGAGCTCTAGCTGAGGAGAAGGCCCGGATCGAGGAAGAAGAGAGACGAGAGGCAGAGGAGGAGAAGCGTAAGGAGGAGGCCAAGGCTTTGAAGAAGCAAAAGGAGAAAGAGAAGATTGAACAACAGAAGAAAGATGGCACATACCTCACCAAGGCTCAACGCGAGGAGAAGCTCAGAAACGAGATGAAGTTGAAGCAGATGATTGCAGCAGGTGTCAAAGTCGGGGGGCCTGAAGGAGGAGAGAAGAAAAAGGCCGTGTATGACAAAAAGAAGAAGGGTGGACGCAAGAATCCCGAAGAAGCCAAGGTATGTGCTATTTCTTGGTTACCACAAATCAGTTTCTAATATCCTACAGCTAGAAGAAGAGAAGGCCCTTGCCGAAGCTGCTGAGCGGGCACGGAAAGAAGCCGAGCAGAAGCGAGCAGAAGCTGCCGCGAAGGCTGAAAAGGAAGCCTCTGAAGCTGCTGCTGCCGCGGCAAAGAAGGGCGAGGAAAGCGAGTTGGATGAAGACTGGGAGGTGGCAGCTGCCGAGAGCGAAGACGACATCAAAGACAGCTGGGATGCAGACTCGGACGAAGAGCGAGAAAAAGCTGCTGCTAAGAAGGCTGCTTCGGCAAGCGCCGAATCAAAGGAGATGCCCGTTCGGGGGAAGAAGGTCGAGGATTCGGATTCCGAGTCAGAATCAGAATCAGAAGACTCATCGGAGGACGAAGAAGCTACAGCTGCTCAGCTCGCCGCTGCTCAGAAGAAGAAAGAGGCCGCAGAGAGACGTGAAAAGGCACATGAGGCCGCAATGGCAGCCAGATCGAAGGACAATCTTCGGTCACCTATTTGTTGTATTCTTGGTCACGTCGATACTGGCAAAACCAAGTTACTGGACAAGATTCGACAAACCAATGTTCAAGAAGGAGAAGCAGGAGGCATCACTCAGCAAATTGGTGCTACCTACTTCCCAGTTGAATCTATTCGACAGAAGACTCAGGTTGTCAATCGAGATAACAGCTTTGACTTCAAAGTTCCTGGTCTCTTGGTCATTGATACACCTGGTCACGAGTCTTTCTCTAATCTGAGATCCAGAGGTTCATCCCTTTGCAATATTGCCATTCTGGTAGTCGACATTATGCACGGGCTGGAGCCACAGACGCTTGAATCTATGAAGCTGTTGCGTGACCGAAAAACTCCCTTCATTGTTGCTCTCAATAAAATCGATCGTCTATACGGCTGGAAGAAGGTTGACAACAATGGTTTCCAAGAGAGTTTGGCTTTGCAGAACAAGGGCGTCCAGAACGAATTCAACAAGCGGTTGACAGACACCAAGGTCGCCTTTGCCGAGCAAGGATTCAACTCGGAATTGTTTTACGAGAACAAGTCTATGGCAAAGTTCGTTTCACTGGTACCCACATCTGCTCACACTGGCGAGGGTATCCCCGATATGCTCAAGCTGATTCTGCAACTCACCCAAGAGAGAATGGTTGGCTCTTTGATGTATCTGTCCGAGGTTCAGGCAACGGTTCTAGAGGTCAAGGCCATCGAAGGTTTCGGCATGACCATTGATGTTATTCTCTCAAATGGTATCCTGCGAGAAGGTGATCGCATAGTTCTCTGTGGTGTGGAAGGTGCTATCACGACAAATATTCGAGCACTCTTAACTCCCGCTCCCCTGAAGGAATTGCGTCTCAAGTCGCAGTATGTCCATAACAAGGAGGTAAAGGCTGCTCTTGGAGTCAAGATCAGTGCACCTGGACTTGAAGGTGCGATTGCAGGATCAAGATTGATGGTCGTCGGTCCGGATGATGACGAATCTGATATCGAAGAAGAAGTCCTGTCCGACTTGGGTGCTCTCTTTAAGCGTGTTGAGAAGTCTGGTCGTGGTGTTACTGTCCAGGCGTCCACTCTTGGATCTCTCGAGGCCTTGCTCGACTTCTTGAAGGTGTCGAAGATCCCTGTCGCCAACGTTGGTATTGGTCCAGTCTTCAAGCGAGATGTCATGAACTGTGGCACTATGCTGGAAAAGAACAAGGAATACGCTGTTATGCTCTGCTTCGATGTCAAGATTGACAAGGAAGCACAACAATACGCTGACGAGCAAGGAATCAAGATCTTCACCGCCGATATTATCTACCACCTCTTCGATGCCTTTACCGCGCACATGGCACTCATCGCCGAGAAGAAGAAGGAAGAATCAAAGAATGACGCTGTATTCCCCTGTGTTCTCAACACGGTAGCTGTATTCAACAAAACTGGACCTATCATTGTGGGTGTGGACGTTGTCGAGGGTAACCTTAAGCTGCTCACCCCGATTGCCGCTGTCAAGCAGAACGCCATTACTGGTGTGAAGGAGATTGTAGGAATTGGCAGAGTGTAAGTTGATCACCAATTTCCAATAATCAAGCAATCACTAACATGTTTCCAGCACTGGTATTGAGCGCGATCATAAGCAAATAACAGTTTGCAAGAAAGGACAACCTTCTGTCGCCGTCAAGATCGAGATGTCTGGCCACCAGCCAACGTATGGCAGACACCTCGAGGAGAAAGATACGCTATACTCCCTCATTTCCAGAAAGAGTATCGACGTACTCAAGGAGTTCTACAGATCGGATGTGTCAAATGAAGAGTGGCTGCTGATCAAAAAGCTGAAGCCGTTGTTTGATATTCCCTGAGCGCGACCTGGTTGGTGGATGAGCGGTAATGACTGGACGAAGGGATCGTGTAAGCATAGCGAGAAAGCCGGTGATTTGTTTGTTTATTGTTATTTGCATCGCGTGGGTTTGGCACAACAAAAGTTGTAGATAGACACCGTTCGGGTGGTCCCAATACAGAATATCCAACCAAAAACAAAGGCAGATCGTTGGGCCAGGTGTGGTGGGTGGCTGACATGACATGCATCTGCAGTAGCTCCAGGGGATGATGGGCTGAGTGGTTGCCTTGAATCGCGTGAACCTTGAACTCGCCCTCTTACTGCTCTCACAACCCATCATCCACCTTTAGGTTTTGCCAGATTGGAATTCCTCGGTGCCATCGCTCCAGCGTGTTTGCGTTCTTTGACTATCACCTCGTTTTTTCTATTTTTTCCCCGGGATTTTTAGCTGTCCAGAATGGAGAACTGGTCGAGGAGAAGGGTTCCTGATCTGAAATCAGAGCTGAGTCGGCGAAACTTACCCAAGATAGGCTTCAAGGGGGCTCTCGTAGTACGATTAAACCATACCAACGCGCTTCCTATCACCCTGGATGGTCGAAAGTCAGCTTATGCGCAGCAAATTCGCAAATTCCGTGAGAGGTCACTAGCACAAGTCGAGTCGGTCAACTTCTTCGCCAAGCTTCCACCTGAGATTCGACAACATATCGTGAGTATCGGGTTACTTTCTTTCAAGGTCGCAAATCGTTCCTCCATATACGCCTTCAAGCCTTTTCACGTATCTGTTCTTGATAATTAGAAGACAACTCCTAATATTTCATATATCCAGTGGCTACTTTCCTTACCAGGACCCAGAGTCTTGACGATGTACAGCAGAGCAGATGAGGATCGTTTGTACTTTCAGGAGTCCGTTCGTCCACCTAATCCTGTAACGCTGAGGGTCTGCCGCGAATCGCGAGAAGTTGCTCTGCGGAGGTACAAGCTCTGCTTTGGCACGCCGAATGTCTATGCCGACTTTCCAGGCGGGGACATCATCTACTTCGACTCCTATATGATCCCCTGGAAGTGGACTCTGTCCAATTCTCGAAGTCGGAGGAGATCTGTCCCTCAAACCCTGTCGCCTGAGATCAGGGCTGAGCTGGCTACCGTGGTGCACATGGCGTTGTCACACCGGCTTTGGATCGAGTACAGCAACCCCTTCCAGTACATCGGCCAGAGAGACGGAGGGGTACTCAGGCAAGAGCTCCAGAAATACGAAGGTCTGAAGCGCGTTTACCTGTTCGATGATCGGAGGAAGAAGATGGATGATTTGTTCTGCGGGCACCCGAGCATTGGAGACCCGTATTTCGAGAAGAGGCCGAAAGATCTTCCACGAGATATGGGTGGACCTATGGTTGGATATATTGGTGACGATCCGGCTTATGACGGGTGGAAGAAACGGAATGTGGAAGTTCGAGATAATCCAGCTGCTCTGGGGGTCCTGACAACATGGGACTTGAAAGATCTGACTAGTGTGGAGATTGAGAAGGGTATTCCGATTGCCAGAATCGTTGAAATGGAGTGGGTTGTCGACGAACCTTGCCGAATTAGAGAGAATGAGGATTTCCAGTAATGATCAGGTTAGTTCTGTCAACTGGATTCCTTCATGAAAGAACTTTTGTATTTCGAACAGCTTACTTATGTTTCGATATTTCCAGAATTAGACAGATGCGAGGCAGAGAGACGAGAACTACGGCGTACCCGATGACCGTGGGATGAACTGGGCCACAGGACTTTGGAGACATCAAGAGGAGAGCTCTTGTAGCGCCTATACCTACGGACCTAAAGTAGGTTCGCATCTTTTTTGAATGGGAATTCTACCGCGCGGGCGAAGGTTGGCTGAGTGGCTCCTACCTCCCAACCTTTAGTGACAACAGCAAGGTCAACTCCCACGCAGTTCTAGGTAGTTGCAACTGGATGATATCTTCACAACTGGCTTCATTACTAGGTATTCTGCTCCAGACTTCATATCCGCCCACCCTAAATATACCTACCTTATCTATATCTGTAAATATCTTCAACTCACCCACGCACCCTCCATAACCTATGAAAATCCTCTCTTGTTCCTGGGTATTTCGACCCATTTTTTGGATAACGCATTGGAGCACTCGACGCGTTGGAAACACCAACAGCCATGAAGAACGACGATCTCATCCCTCCTCGGAGAGGAAGCCCGCTGGAAGCTGCCGGTAGGAATCGAGACCTCGACCTCTCTGCATACTTTCTCGTTCGGCGAACATCGACCGAGTCCGATGCAGTCTCACCCAAGTTCGGAATGTCAAGAATTCCATCGGACCGAGGAACGGCCAAATCAAAGTCGCAAAAGTCGGGAGGATCCAGTCAAGGACTCCGTACGAAGGCAAACTCCATCAGTTCGGCGCCATCGACGACCAGTAAGAACCAGGCCATCAGAGACTGGAACGACAAGAGCATTGGGATGATCACGCCGTCGTCTGCTGGCTGTGAATCTGGTCACTCGGTAGATCCACCTCGTGCTCCAAGGGATGGCTGTGAATGGGTTTGGTTTCCAGAAGGGTATTGGGCCGAGCGGGAGATTCCCCTTCCTAAGAAACCAGGATCGCGACAGAAATGGTGGAATCGATCGCCAGAACGCAAAAGCAAAAGCTCAGCAAAAACAGAGGTCCCAGGGAAAAGCTCACCGCCGGCTGACCTGCCTACCATCAGAATTGGCAGTCTGGTGTCGCGCAAGTCATCATCAACGGCAACCCAAAACATTGAGCATTCGCCTTCTCCTTCGACGTCAAGGAAAGGCAGCGGTGCTCAAAAACAGAGCGCCAAAAACCAGTCCAGCGTCCAGCCAAATAAAACCATCCCAGCCTACTATGCCATTCACCCAGAAGAGCAATTGGGCTTGTACTGCAGAACGAAAAAGACTATCCAATCACGATTCATGCAGAGGACAACTGCTGTAGGCTCCATCCAAATTTGCCCGCGCAATTTCAGATACTCATTGCTATTTAGGCGGACGACTCGTCAATTTTCGATTCTGACAGACTTACTTCACGGACCACAATGCTGCTCCAAGGAACTTCTCAATATCTAGATCGAGTACAGCGTGAGAGGTGTCAAACGTCCATACCATGCCTTCCTCCAGATGCTCCGCAAACCCCGGAGTCCCAAAGCAGTAGATCTACTCGGCGATTCGGACTCGCACCGTGGCATCGTAGAAGCTCACACGAGTCTATCCTATCTGCCTCGAGTTCTGTCTTCAAGTTGCTACTTGGGAAACCCCCCGCAGCAACACCAAATCCAGACCACCAATACGAAGGAAATGATGGAAGAACTTACCCCAAAGGTGTGCCAAATCCAAAACTAGACGAATGTTTCAACGGTGCTGATATGTAGATGTGAAGTTGACATAGCAAGTCCGGATCCAGTAGAGCCCACATTTCTCCCTTCTGTGAGTAGACTTCCCATATCCACGGCCCACCCAAATGACGGCCCCCAAAACTGGCCCAACCAGTATATGCTGGGGTTGATATAGGTAGCAAGGGCCTCCAAGTTGATCCCATCTTGTGAAACATTCAAGGGCGAGACATAGGCATCGGCTGACTGCAGTGCATATATCAGGAAGCAAAGCGTATCAACACCCCACCGATGTTCCCTGGAACCCCTGATGTTCAGGCTCGTGGATTTTTCTTCGATTTAAACCCAGCAAAGGAGGGCAGTATAAGTACCTCCTCGACCATTAGCAATGCTGCAGCAATGAACCGATCGAATGGGCAATCGCCCGGCGTCGAGTGGTGGGAAGCTGACACCCAACATGCGAGTACAGGAAACAAAACGGCACGCCCCTTGAACGTTGACGCAACCGTGAACCATTCGAGCCAAACACCATTCGAACTAAATTTACCAGAACACCTGCCGAATAGTCCACTGTGTCCAAAAAACCCGAAGTACCAAAACGGAGGAAGCGGCATATGTCCATTCCATGGGCGGAGGAGAAGCAACCACCTGATGACGATAAAGGGGGTAGATTCGCAGGCAAGTAGTGCTATGCCAAGCGGACGAACATCAACAAGGAACTTCCATGATTAAGGCTTAGTTCGACACAAAGGTTAGAGAGAGGAGGGACTAGGTCGAAGGCAGAAATTGGAACATCGAATTGGAAAGAAGAGTGGAATTGAAGAGAAGGAAGGAAGGAATGTCGCGCGTGTGTGAGTTGGGGGAGAGAGTAGAAGAAAGGACATTGGTTGAGTTGATAGCATGCCAAACGGTAAATAGTAAAGGTTTCTCCTGACGATTGAACCGCCCGCTCTTTTCAAACAATGGCAATACCTATACATGTGCATAGGCTAGGACGCTGGGAAGCGAGAAATTGATGTTGATGTTGAACTCGCCTCGAGAAGTGACATGACTCGGCCACCGTACTACGTAGAGTGCAGTTTGGTCCAGTAATCTCAGCCGCTTCCATCTTTCAGAGCCTCATCTGCAACAACCCAGCAAGTTTACAACAACATCATTGTCGCATTCCACTCTGCACCATGGCAACTCTCGATGGCGGTCAACATGATCCTTTGCTGCTATTGAAGCAATCGATAGCAGCTGGTAGCTCTATCATCCCAACGACCACTGCAGACGCATCTTCAGCAGCTGCAGTAGATCTCAGCCTGGCCAGAGCAACATTCCTTCAATTCTCGTCTCCAAGCCAGGTCTCAATTCCACTCACGACTCCGACGCGTTTCTTCTCTTCCGAAAAACCAGTCGATCTCCGAAGTATCTTCTTTGCATGGGAGAAGCGCGAGACTGCGATCCCTGAATACAATGGCGCCGCTCAAGAGTTGAACGTGGAGCTCGCAGCTGAAGGTGGTGCTGGAGGGCAGGTGCAGAATTTGGCTTTCGTTGAGCGACTGGACTTGATCACCTGGTTGGAAGGCGCTTCGGAGGAGTCCGAGTATATCAAGTCCCTGACATCAGACACGTCAAGTGCAGCGGCCTCGGCGCAAGTTGCGTCTGGAGTGAAGGGCGGAATTGTGCCAGTTACGAGTGGTGCTCAAGGCCGCCAGAGCAAGACCATTGGTCCTCGACTGGCGGAAATATACAATGGAGAGAGGCGAATGGGGGATAGAAATAGTGTGCTTCGAGGCATCAAACCTACAGTATGTCTTTGTGGTGTGTTGGACAACGACGGCTCTGACCAAATCTAGGATTTCTCTCACGTCCGCAAACTGGCAGCACCTTTCAATGCGCGCAAGGCTGCACAAGCAGCTGCAGCTGCATCAACAAATAACACTACTCTGGCACATAACCCCAAAGCTCCTGTCAGACGCCCCGATCCTATCATCCTACTTTCACCATCTGCGTCCTCTCTCCTCCGGCTGTCGAACATCAAAGCTTTCCTTGAGAACGGAATGTATGTCCCGCCCGAATCAGTCAGCGCATCTTCCAGCTCCTCTTCGACACTTTTGCATACCCAGCGCTTGATTACTTCAATCGACGCCAGCCGTCCCATTCGATTTATCCTCGTGGACACCCCCGAACAATTCAAACCAGAATATTGGAACAGGGTCGTTGCGGTATTCACTACGGGGCAAGCCTGGCAGTTCAAAACGTACAAGTGGCAACAACCTACGGAACTGTTCAAGCACACATTAGGCATTTACGTTGGATGGAGAGGCGACCAGCCACCTGATACCGTTAGGGGATGGGGAAGAGGCGTATTCTCTACACAGGTTGATAAGTATAGCGCTGGAGCACCATCGGCAAGTAGATGGCGAGACAGAGAGGTTGTGGAGAGCATCTGGAAGGGAATTGAGGACAACATGAGACAGAAGGGCTGGAGGAGGGATTCGGGACCCATGAACATTTGAGCGGATTTTGGCATTGGAGCGATAGGGCATCTCTGGCTGGCGTTCGGTGTTTTTCAGGTGGCCTGTAACGATATCGACGGACGATTCGGAGAGGAGCGTGGTCTTGGCCACGTATAGAAAAGTCAAAATTTGATATCTAGGAATACAAGCTTTTGGCTTGTATTAACGCCATATTATTTGGGTCGTCCTGCTTGTTGACCAAACCTTGGCGGTGCCCAAAGACTTTACTTTCGGGGTGCCTGTGCCTAAAATTTCCAAGTATAAAAGCAAACTTGTGCGGTCATTTTTAAACAAGGGATGCAAGTACAATTGAGGGTCGTTTGGAACGACCGAGCTTCTTCACTTTACCTTCTGGGCTATTTATGTAACCTTTCTTGCCGGCAACAACGTCAGACACAGGTGGTGCGAGGTAGAAGTCATACCTCCTGCACAACATAGGAGTGTTTGGGACTACCTTACCTCCATGGTGGTAATTTCCCTCCTAACCAAAAGAAGGACCGAGAGTTACGAAGGAATGTGTATCAGACGCAGCTAAAGTAATGAATGCAGGAGTTTCTTCTCAAACGTCCGGGGAACAAAACATCTCGTATGAAATGAACACATGCCAGGAGTTTCTTTCTTCCTTCGTTTGTCTGCCGAGGTGAAGAAAATGGTTCATGTAAGAAGTATACTCCGCAGACATGCATGAAAGTAACAAGCCCTCTCCCTTCCTTTGACGCAGGATCACTAATTGTTTAAGTTTTCTCCTTGCTTAGCTGCTTAATCTCGTTTTGCTTAGGTCGGCACTTGCACTTGCACTGCAACGAACCATCCACGGAGTATGCAAGTGGTAATGAAGTCATCCCGACGAACCTTCTGCATTATTGCACAGACTCGGAACGAAGAGGCATTTTTTGTGTTCTAGATTCTGCAGGCGACGCCCCCTCGATGAACTCTGTGTTTGTTTTTGTCTGAATACGAGTCCTTCTCGAGATGATGCAGGCAGGGCCAGGCTCTCGGAAAGATGATGCCGGACAGGTACCTACGGTATCCTCATAAACCGAGTGCGAGGTTTGGATGTTGCTCAGCCTACCTAGTAGAGGTGCATAGATGCAGGAGTTGGCTTTCCCGGGAAACACCACACATAAGCCAGCCGGGTCTGAGCATTGGAGACATAAGCCAGAGTCCAGTCCAACTACAGAACAGCCTGTGTAACAGAAACGCTCGCTCACACAGCGAGAAATTTCTCAAGAGAAAAGCCACCAAAAGCCACCAAAACGCTGCGAGAGACACTTCCATGCGACGGGATGCACTACACTCGGGGTCTACCGGTAGTGAGTGTAACATTACACACTCAAACACAGACACATAATCGTAGCCACTCCCGCTACCTACTCGAACTCAACCTCGTGGCATGAGTTCCGAGGACGCACGCTGCCCACGGGAAGGGAAGCGGCAGCCGGGAATAGGACGGAACGAGGAGTATGCACACTGCACACTGCAGCCTGTGATGATGATGCCTTTGTGACGTTGTGGAAGGACACGGCGGCGCCGCCGAGGAACCTCCCCGGTGGAGGTGGTACAGCAGCTCTTGGGATTTCTCGTAGAATGAATGCCTTGCAACCGAGAGAGAGATAGAGATTCTGTGATATGAGGGAAAGCAGACAGCAGAGACGAGAAGGAAAAGATAGGAGGAAAGTTCACCAAAACAGTCGTCAGCCACTTTGATTGATGAGGAAGGAAATAAATGCAAGGTTGCGGAGATAATGCATTTGAAATACGCAAGGACATCTTGACGAGCTGGTGGGTGGTATGACATATCGAAATCAAAAAATGGCACGTTGTGGCTTACAGGAGGCTGAAAAGGCAGAATGAACGAGGGAGGAGACAAAGGGCAGAAACATACCTGACATATCCATGTAGTTTAGAGAGAGCCTCCCGAGTCTAGGAAAAACTAGTTTCTCCTGGTCTATGTTTATTTTTAACAAAAAACATCTCAACACTCGAAAACCGAGAAGGCAAAGATGATGTTATGATTTTTTGAGGCCCCAGGTTTGGCCACCCCCGAACTCTAAACGCGATATCCGGGCCGCCGGTCAGAAAAACGGAGGCGGCCTCAGAAAATGGGAACGAACAGCGTGGCGGGTGGATCAAACACAGGGAGCGAGATTGGGTTTTGTTTGATTTGCGGTGCTTCAATCCCCTCCATCCCCTCCTGCCCACGAGCGGCGCAGTGCAGATAGATGCATGCACCCATGTTGTTTCTTTTCTGATGGAGAAAAAAAAGGGGGGAGGGAGGGCGATCTGGGAGGATGAAACCTTCTGGAAGCGCCAGGGAACGATGGTGGAAGCAGAGGAAGGAAATGGAAGGGTTTAGGAGGGGTTGGAGGTGGAGATGAATGAATGAAAGGCAAATTTGATGGCGATCATACACGTTCGACGTTCCTTCCTCTTACATACAGGGCTCGTAATGGTTTGTCCGAAGCATCTCTCTCGACTTGGATTAATCCTCGGCTTGAGACCAATCCTGGCCCCCCCCTTGAGGTTCGTTGGGCGTTGAGAGAAGAGACGAGATGAGATGAGATGAGATGAGACGAAAGAAAGGAGAGGAAAGGGGTAAGTTCGTAAGGCGAGATGAGGATCTGAGAACAGAAAAAAATAAAAATGCACCTTTGACTTCGAGGCTGGATCTAGTCATCCTTTGTCGGAGATTGTGGTTATAATACCGTACAAGATACTGCGAGGTGGTGGTGGATGTGTAGGATCTGTTCTGGTGGCACCCTGTGTTCAATGTGTTGCGTTTGGTTTAGGTTAAGTTAAGCGTCGTATTAATATAAGCAGTGAGATGATGATGATGGGGGCCCACGCACCCACCCATACACCAAGAGATAGATGATGCAAGGGTGACACCATTCCCGCCCTTCTGGAAGATCGATGGAATAATTCTAATTCTTTTTCCTCCGCGTGAGATGGATGGATGGATGGGGCTCCGCTGACCCTCAATTTTAGATTGGGAAACCGATGTTGTGACGGGCAGGGCATGGCATGGCATGGAATTTCGAGAGTGAAAGGCGAAACGAACGTTGATTTCATTGGCCACTGTCGCATGGGGGTTTGATTAATGGGGATAATAGGGGTTCGTTGCAAGGTCTTGGATTTGAGGAATTGGTTGGTTACTGAGATGTTTCAGGAAACCCTGATGCTTTCTATTGTGTGTGTTGTGTTGCTTGCAGTAGCAGCACTGTAAGGAGTTCCATAGGGTTTGAGTAAATGTTTTGCAGGAGACTTAAATACGATATGAAAAGTATCACTGGGCATTGTAAAATGAGATGATCTCGTTAGTTATTAGGTTATGAAGGAGCTAAGAGGCCGAGATGTGACATATCAGATGCAGTACTGTAGACCGAAAAGTAAGATCTTAACTTGCAAGGAGAAGCAAGCAAGTAGCAACGGCTACGGAGGTTTTGCCCCAAGAATGGGGGAAATACGGGATACGCTGCTGGCTGGCGTTTTGGCGTTTGCAATGCAATGGCCATGCCATGATATGCGAGAAAGTAAAAGTGACAAAGAGAAAAGCGTCGCCCCGCTCAATAATTAGGGCAGAGCACGCGAGGATTCGTGGACACGGGGGAAGGAGAGAACTGCAGGTGGAGACAGCGATGGAGATGGAGATGGAGATGGAAACGAGGTAAGGTTGGTGGAGATGGAGATTTGATTGAGATGGGCATTTTCAGTCGTCAGTCCTCAGCCCTCCAGTCAGTCGCTGCCTTTATTTCATGGGGGCAAGCCCCCAATCCCCCGGGCTCGCTGCGCTCGAAAAGATACATTTCTATCTATCATCAGTTTGAATAACATTCCGCTCCATCTTCCATTCTCAATTCATTAGTGGAAGCGATATAAGCGAGACACTGTCAATACTTACCCCTATTTACCATCTCCCTCTGTCTTTCCCCTTTTCCCATTTTGATTCTTCCACTTCCGCTTCTTCATCGGTCTTGCACCAATGCCTGGTGGCTCGCAACTGTATCTCCATCTGTTATATCCGACAAAAGCATAATGACACATTTCTCACAAATGTTTATTCCCCTTACCTCCCCCTTCCCTGCCTTGCCCTACTTTTTGCCCGCAAGTGCCGAGCAAACCCCTGCCTGTGTGTGTGTCTCTCTTCTTTTCTCACGACTGGCCGATCTCACATCGGAGAAGATCATCCTTTCCAAGGTATTACCTTATCGAACAGCCGTGTTATTATTTCGCGACTTGCGCGCAAAAGGGCTAGCGGTGTTCCGCAGCCCGCGCGGGCGAATAGATATCCCAGCCTCCCATGTGGTCTGACACCATGGATCATGGACATGCCCTGCCCTGCCCTGGGCGCACCGCAACCGCAACCATGAACTCCACTGCCATGCCATGCTGTGCCATGCCTCCATGCCAGCCGCACAAAACGTGGTCACATCGGAAACAAGGCTAATACCCACTCCGGCTAAAGCTCTGGTAAAGCCATGTGCGCTGCTGCAGCAGTGTGCAAGCGGTGGTGCAGTTGGTGTGGGTGTGCAGCGTGCGTGCGTGCGTGCGTGAGTGCAGATTGTGCAAGGAAACGTGGGATCGTTCCCCAATGCTGCTTTTACTGAGTGAGGAGTGAGGCCCTAGTTACAGTACCTAAGATAGCACTGTACAGTACTGCTCGCCAAGATTGAGGGAGGGGAGGGCACTGAGGAGGCGTTGGAAGGAGAGCCCCTCAAGTCGAATTCGGCGGGCAGGCAGGCGAATGGGGTCGTTGGCCGTCCTCACACCGCACTTTCAAACGACACCTCTTTTGCGTTTCCATTATTCAATTTGTCTGCTCGCTTTGCTTGTCCTTCGTAAGCACGGCGCGAAACATGTATGTCATTTGCAAGCAACCCAACGGTGAGGCAGATAATGACTTTTTTTCAGGGTGGAGTGCAGATACTCTAGCCAGACCTGGTCGCTGATACGGGGCGCGGCCTTGACTCCATGCCCAGCGAGCCAGCCTCTCGAGGTAAGGAGTATTGATTGTTGTTGTACGAGTTTGGATTTCTTTGAACTTCCACCCTGCCACAAGATTGATTGTGCCGTTCTGAATGCCGGGCTTGACAGGACAGGGAAGCGGAAACGAACGAACTCTAAAGTGAGTAATACAAAAGTCAACATCTCGTTTAATGATTCATGTTGTGTGTCCGTCCACGGCTTTCATGCTTGCAAGAAGGTTGTTTTTTTTATACTGTGGCTGGCATTTTTTTTATATCCGCTTCCCGCCAGCCCGGGTGGCAACGTACAGTGACTTTTTCTCTCAAATTGTAAGGTAGAGTTGTTGCTGGACCGTACCCAAGCGAGACGCGTCTTGTCGGGGCTCTGAAGGAAGGACCTTCTTCAAGAAGGTTGAGCTTCTCCTTTCGGTCATCTCCTTGTCCGCCCAGAGCGGCTCAAGTTTACGAGCAGGTCGGAGATGAACGAGATGAATAATCCAAATACGTCCCAATGTGGAAGACGATCTTGAAAGAGGAAAAGGGGTGGGCCATATCCAGCCAGTGATCTGACGTCGTTGGACGGCGATTGAGTTCCTCCAGATGATGATCAACCCATTTTTTGCCTTCTCCCAGAACCTCCAAGCTCCAAGCAGAAGGAAAATTCGTTGCTGGAAATGATACCTCGGCTGCAACGTCTCTCTGCAGCAGAGTGTGTTGTGCATTGCTGTCGCGTGCAGTTGGGGTTCACTGACTGCATCATGGCGGCCAAACCGAACCGAACCCGCGAACCGAGAACTTCCACCTCCCTCCATGTGCTGTGAACGAACGAGTGGATGCGCTTCTAGGTCTAGAACCAAGGCTGTAGGCGCCTCTCTGACCTACAGGTTCTCTAGCCGAGCCCTATTTCCCCGACGAAAACATCTAGGCCAGGTAGGCCTGTAGGTCGACAACTTTTGGCTGGAGCTCGAAACACTCGCCGTCAGGGGACAGGGATCACCACACAACCTGCGGGTTCTTTTCACATCAGAAACAGATTTTAGACCCCCCCACCTAGCGCCGTTGTAAGACATTTCATGCCATTTTCTCCTCAGCCCTGTCTGTCAGACGAGGGCTTCTAGAAGGAAAGGGATCGACGAGCTTAACCCCTGGAGCCCCCCTTCCGACATCGTTCTTCCCATGTCTTAAGTTCTTTGACTGGAGAGCTTCATTTATTATTCCCGGCCGGGTAGCAGTTCGAGCTTCATCAGCATATTTCAAAGGGGTCTGTCTGTCTTGTATCATTGGGGAGAGCGAAGGAAGGTTCCCAGGGGGCGGCCCCCAGAAACGGGATTTACCAGTTCCATGTAGATCATGTTTTTTCTTTCCTTCCCCAGCACAACACCGGATGCTAGGTTTGATGCCGACGGTACAGTACATTGCCTTTCAATTCCCGCGAAACAAGAGGTTCACTTGTTTCGATGTGGATTCGATTGACACCGGCCAGCTGCAGAGGTTCCCGCAAGATATGTGAGAGATTGAGTGAGGAATATGCCTAGGCCCTTTCCTTGCTGGTAGGCAGCCAGAGTGGGAGGTGTCACGGATTCTCACTGTGCGGTTATCTGCATCGAGTTGTATGCACGAAAGCAGCCGGTGATGGAAGGACAACCTGGAACCCTCTGCTTGAATTGCCTCGACCGAACTGTCGGAGGACGGGTCGTACAGCAGGAGAAATAGAAGTTACGATGGAACCGTAGCTGTAACTGTAAATGCAAATGCAAAGGCCGATGAAATAAATGCAGGTGGTCTCCTAAAGTCACATCGCATGCTGGCAACATCCAGAAGGACGGTTTCGATCGATGGGACGGACGTGATGAGATGACCGCAGCTGCAGAATTGTTGAACCCTGGATTATTCTATCCCAACGGGAATCCTCGCCCTCCCTTTTCCCAACTTGCAGGGTTCGGAAGCATGAAGGCCGATGCATCATCACCTCAGCCGTGGTAGAGTGCCGTGCCGAGTCCAAGCAGTCTGTCCGGGCCGGTATGCTGCCATGTGGTCGAGACAAGAGCCAAATGGGATGGGATGGGATGGGTACAGACAGGATTTCTTGGTGTGGTCTGGTAGAAGTAAACATCTCCAAAATGGAGAGGTTGAGGTTGAAGTTGTTGTGGGGACCGTCTCGAGGAGAAAGAATGGAAATAGAAAGGTCTCCACCCGGCAGTGGCTTTACACTAGCATAAGGTAGTTCAGTACCTGGTGCTCAAGGATGGTGCCTACTGTCCATAGTTAATTCAGACAAGCTTGAGAGAGATCCGGGTTGTAGAGAACTGTTAATTATTATCCATGAACACCAGGTTTCAGATATTTGTGTGGTACAGTAATGGTAAATTTACCTAGGCAAATCATCTGCCTAGGGATTCATCCTGACTTCTAGGATCTCCCTCAATCTAGGTAGGTAGTCTTTCTTTTCTCCTTAAGTCAGCAGCTAGCTAGCAAGAGGTAGTCGTGTCAGTCTCCCTTTGCGGATGTCATCACATTTCCCAGGGCATCCGTATGCGCATCCTCCTCTTCCCTTGTCTCCCCTTCCTTGCCGAACGAATGCATGCTTCCATGCTCCCATGCCACGCTGTGCCCATGCCCATGCCTACAAGTACATCCACACCCACGCAATTCAGGCGGCGTGGCATTTCCCAGGCGTCTGGCTTGGCACCGCGGACGGAAGGCCTCTCGAACATTTCGAAGCTTCAGGGGTGGGGCAGTGGGCGAATCAGGCGGGAGGGAACGAGTGAGGTGGGCCGACCAGGACGGTGCAGGTGAGTGAGGTGTGGACCCGGAGTGGCAGGCACATCCCTGCTGCCACGAGCAGGCGCGATCTGCAGGATCACAAAGCCCACCACTGAGACATTGCCAGCCTTCCATTCCAAATTGCGGTGGAGGGGAAAGAGTTGAGGAGCCTGAGTAGTTCTACTTCTACCTAGACAGTAAAATAAGTAACACAGCCAGCATACTGCACTGCCTATAGACTGCAAAGCGAGGGGCGGAGGCAGGAAGCGCTAAAAGCAGCAAGGCACGCTTGGGACGACACTCAACTCACGCACTCAACTCATTCGATTCGAAATCCATCTCGACGGGAAACCCTGGTCTTGCGTGTCTCTTCTTCCCTCCTTGTCTTGTCTCTACGCCCCGACCCCTGCCCCTGTCCTTGCCCTTGCCTGCACTTGCAGCAGCCAGCACCTCCCTAGCCTACTAGCATATCCCCTCCGGGACTTGCTTGACTGACCTTTTGACGTCCAAACTTGACTTCCATTCTCTGCTCTGCTCTGCTTTGCTTCACTTCACTGGCACACACCCACGCACTTCTCCCACCACCACCACCACCACTACCACCACCACTCACTCCAAGCGCCTGTTTCTCACACCTCCGTCTAGGCCAGCACTGTACACCTCTTCTATTCCCTCCTTCTCTTTCTAGCGGGCCCAACTACCTACCTGCTAGACATCTACGAGCAGCACGCACGAGCGACGCGACTGAGTCTATCGCCGACTTTTTACCTAACTCGTCTGGGACTGACTGGACCGACTGACTGACTGGACTAGAACTTCCCCCCGCTGGTGTCTTTCCATCGCTCTTTCCTGTCCAAACGCCGATCAATTGCTGGTGCCTGCCTACTGTAGCCAAACCTGGTCGTCGTTCCTGAGAATCGAATGCCGAATGATATTTCTTCTTCTTCTCCTACTTCCACACCATCCAATATCTCCCTACCTACCACCTCTCCTCCTCAGAGCGCCAATACCAGGCAGGGCTCTACCTCTACCCATTTCGACCTCATCCTCATCCTCAACCTAGGAGCCTCCTTTGATCCGCTCTCCTTCAAGTTGCCACCGCAACCTTGAACCTCCCTCCCTGCTTGCAACACTAGCTGTCTGTCATCTCTATCCACCACTCCCACTAATACACCTCACCATCACCATCATCACCTACCCACCACCCACGCGCTCCCTCCTGGACGAGGTGGATATCAGACCCATCCCTCCTCCTCACCCATGTGCAGTTGCCCTCCACGCTACGCTACTCTAAACACTAGGTAGGTAGGATCATCCAATGCTTTTTTCTTCTCTGCACTGCTCTCCTCTCCTCGTCTGTTCTACTTTGCTTTGCCTGATGCTTGGCGGACCGCTTCGTAAAACATCTTCTTCAAACCCCCGAACCCAACCTACGACTACTCTTCCTTCCCTTGCACTACCTCCCCTCCCCTCCTCCCTACCCTGCCTTGCTTGCCCTACCCTGCCTGACCTGACCTGAGTTCCGTTCTTAGGTAGATGGCCGACCTCTCTCAGTCCACACACTCCACCTCAATCCCTCACTCGCTTCCTCAAGCATCCGCAGACCACCTGCACCTGACATCTCTCCAACACTCTTCCTCGTCTTCGTCTTCGTCCAAGGACTCTCCAGCTGTCCAGTCCGCTCATTCGATCGCAGGTCCAGATACATCCTCCCCTGCTCCAGCAGCTCTACTCAACACCTCGAATCGACTGAGTACTTTCAGCAAGAACCGTCAGTCGACGCTATCCCCCGTGTCGTCCAAGCAGAACCGCGGTGGCTTGTTCTCGTTGGCAGCACTGGCCCGTGACAAGACTTCGAGTGCCATTGCAAGCTTCTCTGAGCCCTCAATCCGGAATCGACAGTCGTCCGGCAGTTTATACCGTACCGCACAGAGTTCTCCTACAACCGAACCGAACAATAACAACATAAATTCACAGTCAGATACGCGGGACAATAGTACCAAGGACAATAGCAAGTCGTTTACGGGCCACCACAATATTTCTACCCCCACCACATCCCATAACAGATCAGAAACCTTGAATATAAATACTCTTCGGAATTCCTTGCTTGAGACAAACCCTCCTTCCCAGGCGTATTCAAATACAGCCTCCGATACACTTGCTCCCATCGTTCTACCGCCAGCGAACTTCAACAAGATGCACCAAACTTCCTCGCGCTTGTTGCGCATGACGTCTGATGACAGACCGTTCACAAGAGTAAGGAATATGGCGAGAAGATCAATTACGGTGTGCGGATGCTGACATGTTCGCAGGATTTCAAGGATCTGTTCGCAACCCTGGTTGTCAGCCTCCCGCTTGCTCCTCATCGTGTACGCCTGACGCGAGTTGAACATTCATTTCTGTCAGAAGAGGCCATAAACAATCTGGGGTCCCTCAAGTTCTCCCAATCGAACCGCATGCCTGATCCCAAAGACCCCTCGCGAATTGTCACGACCACAACCACGACTACATTTTCTATGGCTCGCGAGATGGCTCGATCTGTGTGCCAGAGATTTCTGGATGCTAGATTCATTGAATCTGCAGATGGCAAGCAAGCAAAGGAGTTCACAATGAAGAGTTCGGTCTGGCAGTTGACCCCCAAAGGCATCCATGTCTTGGAGAGATTCTGTGCCAAGAACGGAATCCAGCAGAGACATGTTACCGAGCTCGTGAATTCTTCTAGGAACACAATGCAGCTAGTTATTCTTGAGCGAGATTCAGCCACGGATAAACTTTCATCTGATCGTAGTACCATCGAAGTTATCTTCCGCAGATTCGTTGGCCAGAACGGTCCCAACATCAAGAGCAGCACAAGCTCTGCAGATTCGGATTCACTGAGTGAATACAAGGATGGAATCGCAGGTGTGAGAATGGCTAATGAGCGCAAGATCGGTTCGCCTCCACGGACCATGTATCAAACCTTCACTGGAAAGGCCGCGACAGATTGGTTGATGGATTGCTGTACGACTGTGGATCGTAGAGAAACAGCCGAAATTGCGACCCTTTTTCTGGAGCAGGAATTGATATGGTGTGTTCAACAGGATAGAGCCTACCTAGCCCAATTCTCGCCGCAGGAGAGAGACAAGTCGGCAATTTTCCAACCCACCAAGCATGGAATCTACCAGATGACCCAAAAGGGCAAGGACGTTGTCAACATGACTTCTCGGGAGCGTACCTCTGAGAGTGGAGAAGGCTCCAGCACCGCAGCAAGAGCTGGTGTTTCTCGAGACTCCAACACTCAGAAGCTCGATAAGATCTTGAATGATGCATCCCTTCGATTGCTATTCCGCGAAAACCTGCGAGATACTCACTGTGAAGAGAATCTCTCGTTCTATCTCGACGTGGACGAGTTCCTCAAGTCCTGCAAGATTGCGATCAAGTCAAACTCTCCATCCAGGAGCAATTCTGGCGGAGGCAATCTAGATTCTGTCAAGGAAACCATGGCTTCTGCGTACGGGATCTACAACGCATTCCTTGCACCCGGCTCGCCTTGCGAACTCAACATCGACCATTTGCTACGAAACCAACTGGCAACCAGAATGACCAAAGCCGTCGGACAAGACTCCGCAATGATCGACAGTCTCAGGGAGGTTACAAAGCTCTTCGAAGAAGCACAACTCTCTGTTTTCAAGCTCATGGCCAGTGTAAGTATCCCATTCATCTCATTTTGTATCATTGCTAACACACTATCCAGGATTCCGTCCCCAAGTTCATGAAGAGCTCGAAGTATGAGCAGACGCTCAAGACTTATGACTTCGATTCCATTGCCCCTCGACAAAACGCTCCAGGCGCGCCCGAACGAAGCATGAGCAGATCGAACAGATGAATTTGACAACGCCTATAATCCCTACTCCACAAAAGTTTTTCTTGTCTATTCCTGGACAACCAAGATCGCAGATACCCGTTATTGGAATTATTGATCGGTCATATGATGGCCGGCCTCAACGACTCTTCTTGTTTAGCGATTGCATAGATTCCCCTGCCTTTGGACATCTCACCAAGGAGCGACTTCTTTAATGACTTCCATAGTGGCACAACTCTGGATACACCTGCATCTGGCGGTTTCACTGGATACTCGAGCCTGTTTGTATACATGCATTTTTGGCGTTTTAGGATTTTGAAGGGATTGGGTATTAGACAGACAGCCCATTCATTTGCACGATTGTTTCGAGGCTCTCGCTTCCGAGATGCCAGTTTGTTAATGGGGGCAGCATAAAGAGGATGGATGAGTGGTGCATAGGGGCCTGGAGACATATGTTGCTTCGGGGTCACTTGTTCGGGGACCGAGGGGGGCTGGTGTACCTACCTACCTACTGCTCATTGTGTGTACTTAGAATCATCTGCGCAAGACCGCATGGAATGAAAACGCGCATGCAACCAAACCGACGTCTTCGTCGCGTCCTTACCATCTCAGGGCACATAGTCTCTATGCAGTCTAGAATGCTGCTTCATTCCTCTTAGCGGGGGAGGCAATTTCCTTTTGTGCGCGTTTTCGTGTTTACGATGCTCGCATTCCTCCAACGATAAACAACCATAAAAACAAGCTCTATAGTGAGATTAACAGGCACGCCGAATTCAGGAACGCGCCATGTATCATTCCATTTCGAGATTGGCAGATGGTCATGATTGGGCCGTTCGTCAGTAGGGCTACCTCTAAAATCGGCTACTGGCATTGGGTGGTGGTATTGGTGGCTGGAAGGCTGGGCGAAGTGCAGCTAGAGTTGACTCGATCCAACGCCAAACGAGCAGTCATTTTGGTCCCGAGATGAGCTGGAAAGGGATGGGTGATCTCCTCCTCCTCCTCCTCCTCCTCCTCCTCTTCCTTAAAACCAAGTCCCTCCCCCAGCCCCCTCTTGTTCTTGTCTTCATCGTCTTCATCTTCGTCGCTTCCACCAGTCACTCTTTTGCAGCAGTCATCTTCGACTCCCACACTCATTAATTCTTAGTATTTTAATACATCCATAATAATCCATCATGAAGTACTCAGCAGTCATCTTGGCTCTTGCCACTGGTTCCCTCGCTGCCACTTATGGCGAGTACTACCCAAAGAACGGCACGACTTATGAGACCATCACGACCACTGCCATCACCACTTACTGCCCATACCCCACCGAGATTGTCCACGGTTCTAAGACCTACACTGTCACCAAGGCTACCACGTTGACCATCACCGACTGCCCATGCACCGTTACCAAGGTAAGTCTCCTGTCTCCCTCTCTCCTCCCCTCTTCTACCTCAGTGTGCTGACAACCATCCAGCCAGTGAAGTCATACCCAACCGCCTCAACCGTCCTCTACACCTCGTGCCCACCCGAGGCATCCACCAAGAAAGAGGCAACCTACCCAGTAGAGTCACCAAAGGCCACCTACCCTGCCTACACCAACCCACTGACCGCCGTCTACCCAACCCCAACGACCGCCAAGATGTCCGCCGGCGTCCCCGTCGGCACCGCATCTTACACCCCAGCCAAGACCACCTACCCGGCTGTGTATACCGGCGCTGCGTCTGCTAACAAGGTCGGAAGTCTGGTGGTTGGTGCTGTTGCCATCGCTGCTTTGGCTTTGTAAAGATCCTACTGTACTGCTATGAACGCACGCGCACATGAGATAGGAAGTGAATGGTTTTGACGAGGCGATGGGTGGAGGCTTTTTCTTGTGGCAAGTGTAGATAGGTATTCTGCATGATGGGCGGACCGGTTTTGACCTGCTTACTGAATGAGGGATTTTCAAGGAAAGGAAAGAAAAGATTTGTATGTGTGTTAACTAACTATCCTTTATGTATGTTTTCGTGGATGATGATGTCGACGTGCTTGGGGCTGGAACAGTTTTTGTCTTAACCTACTCTTCGTTGTACATAGCCTTTGGGGATATTTAGTCTAGGCGCGACCTGGCTTATTTTTTTATTTTCGATAATTCTGATGATGAAGCTTGTTGTAGTAGGTAGGGAATGAATGCGATACCGTATTGAAAATGAGTTGAATGCGTCTATCTTTCTTGCCCGTCGCTTGTGATTTAATGGATGTCTCACTCACTGCTGTTGTGTTGACATTATTGTCGCTCGCCCATCCTATGAATCATAACACTCCATGCATGTCAATCGCAAACACCTAAATTCTGTCGCTGTGCTGTTCTTCTAGCCTGAACTCCTCTACTCCCCTCATCTCCATCTAGATTCATTCATCATAATATCTCCCTAAGTCCTCGAGACTAAGAAAAGAAAATTGAACTCAAACCGCACACACACATACTATACAAACAAAAAGCTTCACACAAAAAGAAAAACACCCAAAAATACGGAGTCGTGGATAGAGTTCTGGATAGAGTTCTGAATTAATCGTACCTGTAGCCGTGAACCAAAATTGGATTCGGTTTTGTGTGCTCAGGCATACGCGTTGTATGTGGTGTGAGAAGCCTATGGTTGAGGTTGAGAATTGGGTCGAGGAGCGAGAAGGGGGGATTTGTGTTAGGATTGGATGGTGTTATGTTTGGAGTGATAGATGATGGTTTGTTTTGACCCGTATTTTAAGGGAGGTCTGGGAAGGAAGGGACTTTGCGAGGGGCTTTTTTTTTTTGGCGATGGCGAAATTGATATTTGTATGTCAATAGAGTTGCGACTAAGCGAAATCTTCGAGTGTGAGTTGCGAAATTAGGTACAGCAAATGATTCTTACATCATCCGTATCATTCACTTTAGTAGAAATCAGAAACAAGGCCACTCATTGGTATGATTGTCTAGTTCTGAATCTAGATACTGCTGGTTTTATTTTTTCGACACTTGCCCTCTACAATTATGCGTCCTATTGAGTGCGGGATTTCCAAGGCACCGCTTTTCAATCGGCTTAATAGATATTTCGTTATTCAAGGTCGCAAGAGCAGCGTTTGTATCATCGATAGCGATGCACAATTCAATCGACGGGTCTACGACAATGGAGAACTCAAATGCTGCATCACGAATCTGCTTGGTAGAGATGATGGTTCAGCTGATGACACTGCAGCAAGATATTCCACGCTAACTTACCTTTTCAACAAACCATCAATCAAGGCTGATAACCTAGAAGGTATTTGACACAATACTGCCAGAGCTAAAGCATGTAACATGGCTTAGTTCCTTCCGAGCGAAGTTTGACATAAAAAATGGACTTCTTGGCCACCGTGTGACAATATGGTGTCAGTGCAACCCACTCAAACCTCTCGATTATTCCCAGATCGACAAAACCAGAACAAAATACAAACTGTACAGCAAATCACAGACCGCCTCCACCTCGCCCCGTCTTAAGTCGCAGTTTGAGTCTCAGCCTTGGTGGTGGATACGAAGATCGCTCGTGCAGTTGAAGACTAGGCAAGACCCAACCGGCTGGGCTGACGTTGTCTCGATAACCATAAATGCGCCAACTTCACAACCTTGAACTTCTCATTGGTAAGAGCGAACTGCACCTGTGAGGCAGAGTGAGCCTCGCAGGACTTAGAAGGTCCTGCGAAGGCTTGGGGGTTCTACCGATTTGGCCATCGTGACTGGAAATGACGTCTGGGTTGTGCTGTTCTTGGCTAAGTGAGGCCGTATCGAGGACTGCTTGGGGATGTTGATCGTCTGAGTTGAGATGGATAAGTAGTTGTGATTTTCTGTCGTGGATTTGGTTTGAAGGCCCAGTCAAGTCTTTTGCGACTTTTGAAAATCAAAAGATCCAAAATTACAAAAATTCAACTCCGAATCCGAAGTCAAGATGACTCGTCTTATCACTTACCTCACGCTCATCCCGACCCTTTTCGCATTCACCGCTATTGTCCTCATCAATGTCGGTGGTGTTAATCCTACTCTCGGCTCGAAGTTTTCTTTAATGCGAGAAGAGAACTCCCCATTCATCTTGGTGAAGGTGCGTGCCCATTCTCCATCCATACTTACCCCACTTCCGATAGCAAAAAACTGACTGACTATCGCAGTGGGATTACAAACTCTCTGCACCACAGGAATCAAGCAGCTCATATTCTTACCATCTATTCCTCAACCGTCTCTGCGTAGGCTACAACAGCATCACCAGCGGCAGTTCCCAGACCGTCCACCGCTGCCGCAATGATCGGTTCAGTAAACTCGAAGACGGCAGCAGGCTCTACTCTCTGCAACGGACCGGACGCTTGATCTCCCCATTCAGATTCGACACGGTCAATATGGACGTCCCGCTTGCTTTCTACATCATGTCGGCCCTCCTGCTCGCTCTTTTGATGTTCATGGCACCCGTTGCGGCAAGAGGTGAGAAACTTAGGAGTGTGCGACGGCTCGCTACTATCTGTACCGGGGTGAGTTACTCCCAGGCTGCTCTCGGTGTTTTGTGTAACTGACATGTTGGAAATAGATAGCATTTATCTTCATGGTTGTCGCCTCCTCAGTCATCACTGCACAGATGGTACATCTCCGGAACCAGATTCGAGATGACACCAGGCCGTCGGTGGCTGTTGATCGCGGCTTCGGACAGATTGGGACCCCGTCTGGAAGGTCTGTTTGGACTGTTGATGTGTCGAATGTGACTCTCGGAGTTACTGTTCTAGGCCTCACCTGGGCTGCTGTGATTGCCTTGATGATTGAGTTTGTGATGTGGATGTGGGCGTTTACGAGCACGAAAAAGGATATTCCTGTTATAGAGATGAAGAAGGATAGATATGTACAAGGCTGATTGAGTTAATTGGTAGAAAATGGTGATGCTGTACGATAAGTTTGAGTAATGTAACAATACCTATAGACGTGAACTTGGGGACCGAAAAGGGGCTTTCGCTTGTGCAAAGTCAATATTTGCGTCTGCTAGAGCCAACAACTGAGAAACTTACCATTGACCTCCAGTATTTCAACAGCTCTATCTGCAGAATGATAAACGTAGATCAAGCAGACGAAGCACAACGTATGGAAGATGTCATCACTGAAATATCATGAATAAAATGAGTCACTAGGTGATCAAGCTACTTGGTTGATTATGGTCTTGTTTTTTTCTTTTTCGGGACCGAGGTAAACTAACAAAGATACCTGTCACAGCATCTAAGATAGTCAACCACCTGAAAGAGGAAACATATTGAAGGATCAAAACGGTAGAATAAATGTCAAACACACGATGTTTACCTCCAGTCCCCCTCTCCTGCAAAATTGTTGGGTTCGTCAAAGTGGGGCAATCAAGCATCAGCGACAGGACCCCCTTGGCCTAGTTCGGCCTCAATTTCTAAACCCCTGGAAGAGACTCGTTGACGCCGCACTCGCCTCCCCTCCCGCAGCCATAAAGTTTAGGAGCTCGTCCTTGATCTTCCCGAATCTAAACTCAACACCCAAAGATCTCGATAACCATGTACAGATCAAGTGTCACGATTCTTGCCTTCATCGGCACGACCTTGGCAGCCAACAGCACCGTTCAGCTCTGGCTTCCTCAGAACCCCGAGCTAAATCTCGTTGGGTCGATTGTTGGCTCTGTATGTTTGTTCTCGACTTAACTTTTCAGTTCGATCTATTTTATTAGAAAATTCTAATGTTCGGTCTAGGACGCAACAGCTACCACCTACTCCGTCGCATGTGTGACCGAAGACTGTGCTTTCCCAACTTCGTTCCTCGTCACGGAGGGTCCGTCATCTATGCAGTGGACGTTCACTTATAACCTCTATAACACCGATATCCCAGTGTAAGTAGCTCCGTCCCATACTTACAAAGTTCACATGCTCACCTATACTCTTTATAGAACCCAGGCGCTGAATTGCCAAATCACCAACTCGAGCAGCGGAGTTTGTTCGATAACAGCAGAGGCGAAGACTTCGCCTTACTCCAGTTCGACTATGCTGATTACGAGCTTCAAGAACCCATTGGACGTGGAGCGATTCATCACCAACGCCGCTGTCACTCTTACTGCTGGAGCTGGGGGAGGCTCTACCAGTGTTGCGCCATCGACTACGGGATCTGGTTCATCGGCAAAGGAGTCTGGGTCTTCGTCCTCGACTGGAACGTCACCGGGGTCAGCGGCGGCCGTGACTGGTAGCTCGAGCAGTCCAGGGACTCCAAGCAGTACGAGTGTTAGTTCGGGACAAGGTGCTCCTGTGATTACACAGGCTCCTTGGGTTATGGGTGCAGCGGCGGTTATGGCGTATGCCGCCATGTGAAGCGGTCACTCTTTTCACTCGATTCGAGGAGGTGTTGGGCCAGAGACAGTCGCTGTAACGTAATAAAGATTGTACATGGAGTTGAGATTTCGATATCCCAGACAGTTTGTAATAATATTAAAGGAAGAACATACGAAAATGACAGCTGTGTGAAATGTTGCAATCCATGTCGGATTGGCTGAAGCTCGATTTGACAGTAAGCTCTTTTATGAGCATATATTAAGCCAATACTGTGACTGCTTAGAAAGCCAAGGGACTCATTCATTTTGTTAAGCATGACTGTGCAGTAGTACTGAGAGTACCTAGGTCTCTAACTCTTCCAGTGGACTCCATAGAGACATCTTGGCATCCTGTGGGCTTCGAAAATCGGTTGGAAGTAAATTACTGTGGGATTTCTCGTTACTTTACAAAGATAGCCTTTCTTTCTACACTGTATGAATTACGTGTTCTGATTTTGCTGAATTGCAAAGAAGGTTGAGACGTCAGGATGGTTGGATATGAAAATATCCTGGAATAAAGCTGCAGACAGAGCAAGAGAGCCGCTGCACACTTAACCCACAACACCATTAGTTGAACACACCAACAGCGCTAAGATCACGGCGCAGCAAATGCTACCCACCCCACCCAACTGCTTTGTCTCATCCCATACCGCCTCTTGGGAGATGAGAACATTGAAATGATCTCTTCAAGAACAAGGGTGTCGGGATGTCATCAATAGTGGCAATTCTTAGATCCGATCTCAGTAATTAACTTTGCCTTCCCTGACAGTATCTGATTTGTTCGCTTCCCCAGATCTCACTCCCCAGCCTCTTTCACTGAGCTTGAGTGACAGCCACAAGCCGGATGGTGGTGCTGCCGCTGTTCGGCTCTCCACCGAAACCGGGCTGTGAAGAGGAATGAGGGCTAATTATGGATCTGGGGGGATAAGATCACCCTTGTAATATGCAATCAGTCCCTTGTTGTGGCTGCTGTGCTGCGCTGCGTTGTGCCTGTCGTGCATTTTTATGGTGCTGACAAGGAGATCCTGCCATTCTTCCCAGCCAGTACTTCAACACAAACATCTTTTCTTTGTCCTTGCATACTTATCCTACAACCCTCCTTTCATACGTTGACAATCCGGTTTCAGCATCTACATACTTGACATCTCCTCCGATCTACATTCCTGGTTCAATTTTCCACTTACTTACACACCGAGTCCCCAAAGTCAACCCCGCACCCACCCACATATCAACACCAACACCAACACCAACATGTCCAAACGAACTGTCTTCACAACACTTACTCCCCTGCCTCCAGGAGTCAGTCGCGAAGTCGTGATGGAAACTCTTAAGAGTCACACGGAGATGATTGATCTAAATCCTCTCGTCATTGAGAGACATCCGATCAAGCCTCCACCAAATGCAACTCCCGAAGAGTACCACTGCATATGGTATTCTTTGACCGATCGCGTTCAGTATCTGCCAGGAGGCCTGGCTTCCGGTCAGGTTACATACACATGCTGCTTTCACGATTTGAAGGATGGTCTGCAGACACATTGCTATGCGCCCATGGGCTTGGACATCAAAGGCAAATGGACACTTGGAGGTTCACTTCCTGGTGAACCCATCGCACCCGTGGAGCTGGGTCTAGGAGCGCCTTTGCATGGCTTGTGGCTGCGAGAAGATGTAGATGTAAGTCCTCAGCATGCGCCAGTACGTTTTGCTGTACATCCCTAACAAGCACCGTACCAGATGCGCTGCAACATCATGATGGGAGGGTTCGTTAAGAAGACACTTAAGAAAGCCCACTCGTCCCTCGTCGGACGTCTATTAGTGAAATCGCAGATCCAAGAAGCAGCAGCGAAGAACATGGCCCTGAACGGCAGTGTCTTCAGTGGATCCTTCGCCGGATCGCAAGCATCGACCGAATACTCGCCCAGCGAGTACGACTCTCAAAGTATGGCTGGGGGACCGAATTCGCAAGACAACAACACACCTCCCGGCCCTCAAAGCCCACCCATGTACCCTCTGCAGAACACTTCTAGCTACCACTCCGACCAGTCGGACCCCAGGACGAGCTACGACAGCAGACTACATCCCGCGGCGCTGAATACAAGGAACTCGGGCGCATCGCAGAAGGGGTCATATCCGGATCCGGCGGCTGGAGGTCAACATCCAAGTAACAGGGTATCGTGGCAGAATTTGAATCATAGGCAGAGCCCTTCGATGGGCCATGCTGAGCCAGCATACCAGTCTCAGAATCCGTACCGAGCATCTCCGCCGCTGAACTATGCCGAACTACCGACGCAACAGAGACAGGATGGGAGACAGCCTTCCAGTTCCAGGATGGACGGTCAGGGACAGAGTCAAGGGCAGAGATATCAAAATCATGCTGTTGCGGAGCTGGAATAGGGAATGTCTGTATTGGCGGAGGATGAGAGTGGCTTTTTTCATGATTTGATACCCAAGGGAAACGGAGTGGCCCGGAGTTCGAAAATGAGATTGATAGCGTGGTGTTTGGCGTTCATTTGTTTGTTAGCTTTCTCATGAGCAAATACCATTTGATTAAAATGCAGAACAACAAGCTGGCTCTGAAGTAAGAGGGAGGCGGCACAAATCGATGTCCGGCCAAGCAAGCTGCTAAACAATCACTTATGAAGAATTGAGTTGAAGTCTTCCTATTCAGAGTCTCGTGTTGTTCAGGTGCTTGTCTTGACATATTTTTGTGACTTTAAATAGGGGTTTGATGGTGGAAGAAGCAAATAAAGTCGAGAGCTTTTGTTTTCGCTTCACTGGAAAATAATTTGGCCCGTCTCGAAAGTACTTTTAGACATATAAAGTTGAAATTCATGGTTCGCGAGACTTAATGCTCATTGATCTGGGTATCTAATTACAATGTTCTGGAATACAGTGTTTATGTAACATTATCATGTCACGACTCTTCTACCTTTTTCTCCTCGTCGTCCTTCTCAGGAACCTTCTCATCAGCCTTCTCGATGACGTTCTCTTCATCCTCCCTTGACTCCTGCTTCTCTGACACTTCCTCGACAACACTTTTCTCTGGAGCTGGCTTCTCATCTTGCTCAGCGACCATAGATATCAAAGCCTCCCCTTGAGCCTCATCCGAAGTCTCTACAGCGGGTTCTGGTTCTGGCTTGTCTTCCTCTGGAGTTTGCGGTCTTGGCTCCAAATTCTCCTCTAATTCCGACGACATGCTATCCCAGGATGAAGTTGACGAGGTCGATCCCGCAGGGGCATCAGAACTCTGCTCAACCTCTTCAGCTAGTGCAGATGCCGGATCTTCTTCCTGTGCTTGCTGAGACTCGTCTACTTCATAAGACTCGACTATCACTGGTATCTCGGTCTCTCCTTCTTCTTCGTCTTCCTCGGCAATTTGAAGGTCCCTGAGTTTCCGGGTGACGTCTCCCTCTTCTTCATCGGATTCCAAGACAGTTGTAACCGCCGAACCAACAGATGGAGATTGTCTGATATGACGCCTAGTATTTTTTCGGCTCGAGTCATCATCGTTCATGAATATGTTGCTTGGAGTGGGTGCAGCCTTCATGATTGATGGAACGGGAGCCCGATGTTCCTCCGCTGGCTCCAACCCTTCCGCCTCGGGAGGTAGCTTGTAGTTTTCTGCCGGCAGCAGGTCATATGTGTCACACACAGTCTTGAAAAGAACATATAAGCCTGTCTGACCTTCCACCTGCCAGAATACTCCTCGATGCTGGAACCAGGCATGTGCAAATATGCGGTGCAGCCGTCGGAATATGTTGGTCAAATGCTTGACGCCAGCTCCCCGTTCATCCACCGCATCTCCTGCGCCTAGGCTCAACCGACTTGGAAAGATCTTCTGGCTCGTGACAATATTCGTAGCCCAGTCAAGGGTGTGGCAGCAGTAATCGATAGCACAACAGCTCTTTGGGGATTCGTGTACCGCGCAGAGGAATTGCCACTCGCTGGCTCGCATTTCGGGGCATGTTGTGGCGGAACATGGGGGATCGTCGAACAGGAATCCGATAATGAGGTCGTTGCACTTGTTTATGAGGAAGCGGCAGAGTTCGTAGAGCCAAAGGGCACGATCAACACCTTCCGGTTGTGTAGCAATCAGGATGGCTGTCTCGCGAGTGATGGGGATCGTATCTTCGCTATCTGAAGACTTGGAATAGTAGTAATGCAAAGCTTTGAGATGCTCTTGGAGTTGAAAGGCCGAGTCGAGCTGCAAAGGGTCAATGTTGTATTGAAGCTGGGGAGTCTAAGGTCTTACCTCGTTGAGGGGAACGAGTGGAGGGCCAGCTGCCATATCGGCAGACTTGGTACCTGGGTGTATCCTTCGTTTTGCATTGGCATCTATGATACCCTGCTCAATCGTAGGTTCCGACATCGAGCCACCCAAGGACGGTGATTTGGGTCCAATCTGAATCTCGGTGGGTGGTGGAGGGGAAGGGAGTCGAGGAGAGCTTGGTGGAAGCGCCATTATGATCTTATCTTTAGCAAGCGTTAGCTGGCATAGGCATGGATTATTTGTCGTTAAGACTTCAAGATTTGTTGTTGCTGACAACGGTGTTGGTTTGCGATGGAGTGAAGTACGAAATCGGTAGAGTTGACGCGCCCTTGCTTGCTTGTGACTTCGCGTCAGACTTCGAGGTCAAAGAGGCGCTAAAATTTCTGGCCTCGCCACAAGGCTGATCATCACTTTTCTCTCAACAAACAAACAACCTACCAAAATCAAAGATATTAAAATGGATATCGACGACGAAGAACCCCCTATGTTGGTTGATGTTGGAGAGAATGAGGCCAAAAATCCTTCTGAAGAGCTAAAACCTATTAAAGTACCCATTACAATTGTGACAGGCAAGTCGCATTACATTATACATAGGAATAGTCCTTCGCTGACATACAGTCAGGGTATCTCGGAGCGGGCAAGACAACATTGATGAACTACATTCTGAACGAACAACATGGAAAGAAGATAGCTGTCATTTTGAATGGTATTTATGATCTTGCTTCTGCGTTTTGCTGCTTGGCTAACTTCACTGCCAGAATTTGGTGACTGTGAGTGACTTGGGAATCTACGAGTGAAGAGTAATACTAACTGACCATGCAGCGATTGATATTGAGAAATCTCTGACAGTTAACAAAGGTGGAGAGAAAGTCGAAGAATGGCTTGAAGTTGGGAATGGCTGCATATGTTGCTCTGTGAAGTACATTTCTCACCCGCCAAGTCAAGACATCGCTAACGTCATGTCAGAGACTCCGGGGTCAACGCCATCGAATCCCTGATGGAGAAAAAGGGCGCCTTTGACTATATTCTCCTTGAAACCACAGGTCTAGCTGACCCAGGAAACATTGCTCCCCTTTTCTGGGTCGATGAAGGACTTGGCAGTACCATCTATCTTGATGGCATTGTCACTCTCATTGACGCCAAGAACATTCTGAAGAGTCTTGATGAACCGGTACAGGAGACAATTCAGCATGAGGATCATGAGGGCCACCACGGGCCTGCCTTGACAACGGCCCATCTGCAGATCTCACATGCTGATGTTATTGTCATCAACAAATCAGATCTCGTTAGCGACGAAGAGCTGAATGCCGTCAAGGAACGAGTGCAGGCCATCAATGGACTAGCGACTCTCCACGTAACTTCGCAAGGCAAGGTGCCACGACTTGAAGGCTTCTTGTTAGATCTCCATGCGTACGATGATGTAGGAGCTCTGGATGTTGCGGATAAGAGCCACAGCCATTTGGATCCTGTAAGTGACACTCTGCAGAGGCTGTTGATAGATGATTGACAATAGTCTAGACGATTGCTACTATTACCATCTCGATTCCAGTACTTGAGGCCCAACAATTACCTCGTCTTGATGAGTGGCTCCGATCGATCCTTTGGGACTCCAAATTGCCTTCTCCTGGCACAGGCGATGAAGTATTCGAGATTCACAGATTGAAGGCACGCCTGCCACTCTCCAATGGAGATGTGAAGATTGTTCAAGGCGTACGGGATGTTTTTGAAATTGTGGATGCGCCTAATGGGAGCGAGCCAACGTCGGAGGCAGCATCATCTCAGCAGGGAAAAGTTGTATTGATTGGCCGACATCTTGTTGATTTACCAGTCAGAGACAGCTTGATTAAAATGATTGGTTCAATCTGAAATAGCAGTCTCGTCAGAGGTTATGGACTCTTGTCTAGCACTGGCATGCAACTGGCATTTTCAAGAACGTATGTTGGGCAACGAGTTGGGTAGGGATATGGGATCCTCTGCTCGGCCGTGCGAGTGTGACACCTGCCTTCTATCCTTCACTTTAAGTGGCTATCTTGAGACTTAGGTATGGTTTAAATTTCGTGATATTCTGACACTGGCCCCTTTCCTATTCTAATTGGAATTATACTCAGATACCTGCCAACTAACTGTCGTAACGATACCCGGAGACTAACCAAGCAGACCAGCCTGGTACCCGAGGACAGGGATCTTTTGGACTTGGGAGAAAGTCTTCCAGCCACACGGAAGAAATGGCAAGAATAAGTAATGCCCAATACCTCACTTGGATCGTTTCCCTCCCTTCAAACGTAGGCAGTTCATGGCAATGGTGGCTATGCAGGTCAGTCTGACGGTGCTCTGATTCGAAGGGTACAGAGATCAATGCCCATGCTATGATGATTCTACATGTGATATTGCCAGCTCACAGCCGTGAATATAAAACCATGTTATCGACTACTTACCTTACTATAGATATTGATTGCAGAGGTGATTAGCTACTATCAAAGTTTCCGCGTTGCCCAGAACCAAAAAGACAATAGCTACTTTATCACCTTTGTACTTCGGGTTTTCATGCAGCTTGGAATGCAGCTCCATGAACGATACAATTGACAATTGATAACGGAAGACAAATTTTGCAATCATAACAAAACTTGAAAACACACACAAATTGCTTGGAATTAGTAATAATGGCCATCTTTTGAAATGTTTGCATTTGTACAACAGATCATCGACCCACATGCATCGTCATTCGTTGCCCTGCCTGCCATTCCATGCCCTGTCGCCCCCCGCCTTCATCGCCGTTATCAGCGAGGGGCAACCTGCCACGTGATCTTGACTTGGCCAACTTTTGTCCGCAAAAAAAGAAGAGTGCTACGTGGCTTTGAGAAGATGAAAGCCTAGAAATCTTGAAATATGAACGCAAACGTAACTAGGCAGACACGTATCAATATTATAACTGACGTTGTTGGTGAATTTAGCCTTGTGTTGCCCAGGGCAGCGAGGCCAGACGAACAACGCTGATTGTCGAGCGAAGTGCTTCCATGGAAACTAAACGAAATTTCTGGAGGGAACCACTGCAAAACATAAACACCACCACAAAATTCCACACCCAGCCTTGCTTTCGTCCTGCACACCTCCAGCTCGATCGCATACATCCTCTCTCTACGAGGAAGGATTATTGACACTTCTACACATCCTGCAATCCCAAAAATACCGCAGAAATGAGTGGTAAGTCGACAACCGCGCCCACCGCAGCCTTTGATGAGCCATGCTAACCTTGCGTCTGTCTGCAGTCGTCGGTGTAGACTTTGGAACGGTCAATACGGTCATTGCCGTAGCTCGGAACCGTGGAGTAGACGTCGTACGTACCCCTCCTCCCCTGCTTCGACCTGTGGAAATGCTGATGGCGGGCAGATCACAAATGAAGTTTCCAATCGAGCTACACCGTAAGTCGCACACTCTCTACTCTTTCCGAACGATGCATATCCTAACAACTTTGGTAGATCTTTAGTTGGTTTCGGTCCTAAATCTAGATATCTCGGCGAGCCTGCAAAGACGCAGGAAATCTCCAACCTCAAGAACACCGTTGGCTCCCTCAAGCGATTAGCAGGCAGATCATTCAGCGACCCCGATGTTCAGATCGAGCAAGACTTTGTCTCTGCCCCCCTCGTCGATGTCAATGGCCAGGTTGGCGCGGAGGTTACATATTTGGGAAAGAAGGAGAAGTTCACCGCTACACAGCTTGTTTCCATGTTCCTGAGCAAGGTCAAGCAAACCGCTTCTGCAGAGTTGAAGCTCCCAGTCTCCGACTTGGTCATGAGTGTTCCAGCCTGGTTCACAGATTCCCAGAGAAGAGCTCTTATGGATGCCGCTGAGATCTCAGGTCTCAAGCTTCTCCGTCTCATGAACGATACCACCGCAGCTGCTCTTGGCTACGGAATCACAAAAACCGACCTCCCCACCGGTGACGAGAAGTCCAGACGCGTGGCCTTCGTCGATATCGGGCACAGCAACTACACAGTCTCGATCGTCGAGTTCAGAAAGGGCGAGTTGACCGTCAAGGCTACTGCTTATGACCGTCATTTCGGTGGTCGCGACTTCGACAAGGCTGTTGTGGACCACCTTGCCGCTGAGTTCAAGGAGAAATACAAGATTGATATCAAGAGCCACCCCAAGGCTTTAGTCCGAGTCCATGCGGCTGCTGAGAAGATGAAGAAGATTCTGTCCGCCAATCAGCAAGCCCCAGTCAACATCGAGTCCTTGATGAACGATGTTGATGTTTCCACTATGATGACTCGTGAGGATCTCGAGAAGCTTGTTGAGCCTCTCCTTAAGCGTGTCCACGTCCCTCTTGAGCAAGCTTTAGCTGAGGCTAAGTTGAAGGTCGAAGATATCGACATCATTGAGTTGGTCGGTGGATGCACACGTGTACCTGCCCTGAAGGAGCGAATCCAGAAGTTCTTCGGCAAGACCCTGTCCTTCACTCTCAACCAGGATGAGGCTATTGCGCGAGGATGTGCCTTCAGCTGTGCCATTCTGTCACCCGTCTTCCGTGTCCGCGATTTCGCCATCCACGACATCGTCAACTACCCAATCGAGTTCACCTGGGAGAAATCCCCCGATATTCCGGATGAGGATACCAGCTTGACCGTCTTCAACAAGGGCAACGTCATGCCATCAACTAAGATTCTCACATTCTACCGCAAGGAGACCTTCAACTTGGAGGCCAAATACGCCAAGCCTGAGCTTCTTCCAGGAAAGGTCAACCCTTGGATTGGTCGTTTCACGGTCAAGGGTGTCAAGGCCGACTCGAAGGATGACTTCATGATCTGCAAACTCAAGGCACGTCTGAACTTGCACGGAATCCTGAATGTGGAGCAAGGCTACTATGTAGAGGATGTTGAGGTTGAGGAGCCAATCCCCGAGGACAAGGATGCTGAGAAGAAGGACCCAGATGCAATGGACACCGAAGAGAAGCCAAAGACCCGAAAGGTTAAGAAGCAGGTCCGAAAGGGCGATCTTCCAATCGTATCAGGTACATCTTCTCTTGATGAGTCGATCAAGGTAACCTCAGCCGAGCAAGAATCCAGCATGATCATGGAGGACAAGCTTGTCGCCGATACCGAAGACAAGAAGAACGAACTCGAGACCTATATCTATGATATGAGAAACAAGATTGACGACACTTACGCCGACTTCGCCAGCGATGACGAGAAGACCAAGTTGAAGGCTAAGCTTGAGACCAGTGAGGTGAGCATCACATGGTATCGTAACATGAAGACCTCTAGCTAATTTTGTAAACAGGACTGGCTTTATGATGAGGGCGAGGATGCCACCAAGGCCATCTATCAAGCCAAATACGATGAAATCCGTGCGATAGCTGGCCCAATTGCCCAACGCTACTTCGACAAGATCGAGGAGGAGCGTGCAGCTGCTCAAGCTATTGCGGATGCTGAGGCAGCCAAGAAGCGAGAGATGGCTGAGGCCGCAAAGAAGGCTGCTTTGGCCCAAGAGGCTGCATCCAAGGATGAGGAGATGACCGATGCCGAGACGACTAAGCCGGACGAAGTTGTTGAGCCCGAGGAGAAGAAGTAGACTATTCGCATCAATGGCACTAATGATCTGATGATGATGATGGGGGTGGGTGGATAGGTATTTGCATTTGCGGGATCTCGGCCGGAATATCATTCGGTCCACTGCTCTGGCGAGGCGATTCCGGGTTGTGTCCACGTCATCTCTTGCGAGAATTGCTTTCTTGTTGGTTCGGTGCGCGTTCATAGATGGCGATGCAACAAGGATAGAAATCAAATTCGTAAAATTGTCCAACACGAGATAGATTTTTGACTAAGCCGTAAAGATCATTACCAGTCCCCACGCAGGTTTAGTTTGGTTTGAACGGGCCCATCCCATGTTCGGAAGTCTCGCTTACTAGAGGTAGATCAAAACAAATGTTGGAAGTTTTGGTATGAATTTGATCATGGCATCACATCGGCTTTAATGAGATTCGTTGATCGACTATAGATAGTATGCCACCAGTGTGAATATCCAACGCTGACATCCTGTCGTATCCACTAATTTTATAGCACTATATGATTCCAGGGCCATACTGACGAGTTCCAAATTAACAGCTACCAATGAAATATCTGTTCTTGTGAACATGCATCTGCATAAAGGCAGATCAACGTATGTGAGGTGCTCCTCCAACACCCCTGCCAGAAAGCCGACCGGACTCCTTCCCAACCTTCCTACAACAATCGCAGTCCTCACATTCTGGAACGTCCTTTGACCTCACGGTCCTATCCGAAGCCAACTTGGCCACATTCCTCGCAGATCCAATATCACTGTACTGCATCCCATGGGCAATCTCCAGATGCTTCAGCAAGTCGAACTCGGCGAACCTCGACCGGGAGCCTGAGCTACAGGAACCAATCCCGCATTCGAAAGTGCCATGGAACTTCTTGATATGCTCTACGATCTCGGCTTGAGATTGGAAGTGTCCCTTACCTCCTGCCTCGCAGTGATTCAAAGGACATGCATCTCCTGAGTGGCTGGACCGGAGATGGTTGAGCCATTTATCCTTGCGCACGAATATCTTGGGATCCTTCTCACAGTTGGGATACGGGCAGTGGAAGCGGCCTTGCTCCCCGGAATGAGTACGCAAGTGACGCTTCAGATCAAAGTTACTCCGAAACGGTGTCCTGTGGGTACAATTTGGAAAGCTGCAAAGTAGAGGAGAGACATGTATGTTCTCAAGATGGGTCTGAAGCATCCGTGGAGATTTGAAGAGAGCCTTGGATGGGCATCTCGGCCATGAACACCGGCAAGGCTGGCTAGTGGTCCAATTTCCAAGGACTTGGGTTGCGTGGCCTTTGAGGTGGAGTTTGAAACCACACATCTTCTGGAACGGACCCGAGGTACACCCAAAGTAGTTGCAACGGAGAAGTTGCTCCAGTGGCTGCTCCAATGGCTGCTCCAGTGGAAAGCTCACCGGGCTGCCAAGTGGCCTACTCCTGCAGCCAAGTGGTAACGTAAAAAGTTCAGCCTCTTCAGTCGGGCGGAAGAGGTCTTGGTCATCTTCAAAGGGATCCTCGGATATACCTGCATCTGTGCTGATGGAGTCCACTGGTGAAGTTGCACCGAATGAGAGTGCGAAGGTGTCAAATGACGAGGGAAATGACCTGGAAGGCAGAATGCCCTTTTTTAGCGTTGGGCAGAGACATGGAAGAAATGCCTCACCTTTGGGTGGCAGCCTCGTCGCAGCCAGCCTCGTATATGTTGATACCGAACTCTGCATATGCAAACAGCTCAAACAGGCCTGGTTCCAAAACGGCACAGTCAAGGCTGCTGAATTCATGCGGATAGAAACTTTCCTGGTCCATGTCTTCCGAGGGATTTGAGTTGACTTGACCCAAAAGCCAGCACAGGCTGACCGAAAGGCAGAGAGCAGAGCGTCGATCGTTGTGGACCGGTGAGAGAAACCGTCTGGAGGTCGAGGGGGAAGAGGGCAATTTTATAAGCACAGAGATTGCTGTCTGTTTTCCATGTGCGTCAGGCTTTGAGTGCATCGTCATCAACGCCCAGCTAGGGCCATACGCCCAGGAAGTATAGAGAACCAAAATAGAGCTTTATCTCGAATCAATTTTGTCTATCAAGCCTTCTCGCCTTTGGGCCTCGCAGACTTCGGGACGGAGAATGACCCGTAACACCGAGCTCTTTACCAAGAAAGAGATTGATATCTCATCAGGATTAGCGATACGAGTAGCCTTCTTGTGCTACAATTATTGAGCTCCTCGTACAAGGCTTCAGAGTGCTGCTATAGATAGTAATCAAGTGAGCAGGAATAGATTAGAAGCCTTTCCCATAGAAAACCCAGTACAACTAAACTAAGCTATATAAACGAATGTCTAACTAAGTATCAGGCTTTTCGTCGAATCGTTATCATACACATAGTAGTGACAGTATGTGCTCCAAGTACAAGTCTCATGATCCCGGCCCCATTTTCCTGCCACGCCTGCGCTCGCTCCCAAAACCAAAAATAAAAGTTCCAAGCAAAGCTCAAGAAAACCCATGGAGGAAACGCAAATGGCCCCAGATCAGACTCCTACTCCAAAATATAACGAACCTCGTCAAATACTCGTAAGGTCACAGGGTCATGTACACAAATGTACATTTCGCTCTCCACAGCAAAATCTAGTGATACATACTGACAAATATGCATCGGGCAAGGAGTAGTCAAACAGGTGGGGTGTTATCATATCGTAGCCTTGATAGTCGAGGTAGTAACTACCGTGACAGGCATGGTTGCCAGTGGAAGTTAAGGTGCGCGAGATTGTTCTCAGCCGTTTGCGACATGGACATGGCACCTGTTTGTGTGCTCGGCACATGCCCCGAAAGATTCAAACCACTGGCGTCGTGGGCAGAAGAAGCAACAACACTCGGCATGGTAATTTGTGTTATGCTCTCGGAGCTTGTCCTTGCGCTTAAACGCCTTGACCCGAGCTACGCAGTCTGCTCTCGAGCACTTGTGCGGCTTGTCCAGCTTATCGCCATGTTTGGCCTCGTTGTGACGGGTCAAGTCACTTCGATTTGCAAACGGGCGAGGGTGTGGGCAAGACGGAACCCTGCACCACAAAGCTTTTGAGTGTACATTCTTGATATGCGCCCGAAATGATTGGAAGGTCGAGAAGATGTGGCCTTTCTTGCAACCCTTTAAGTGACATTGCCCGGGCTGGTAGAGAGCCTCCAATTCGGAAAGCTTCTTCGCTGGCTCTTGTTCCTCGGATTCACGAATCGTCTCATTCTCGTCGGCATCACCCTCATCATCGTCGCCATAACTGACCATGTTCTGGTCTTCCTGTGTTGTCATGAAGCTGGACTGATCGGCCACAGTGTTGAAGCCTAGTCTTCCCAAGCTAGAACCTTCTCCCACAGGCCAAGGTGGAGACTGTGATGAATAGAAACCTGTCCCAGTGTTTGAATATTGTTGCAATAGGCCTGGGATAACATATCAGTAACTTTTCAAGACATTGGCGCGTTGTAGGCTGTAACGCTTTCTCGTCTGTATACTTGAGCCTACTCGACGAGATGATAAACTCACCGCTTTGGACCTCGACTTCATTTGAATCCTGCCCGTATATTTCTTGTCTCCCTGTCATGCCATAAGATCCATCCCCGAAGTTGTCACCCGTGGCCTGGCTCGCAAGTCCCCCTGCCCCATACTGAGTGGAACCCGAATCGATGTTTGGCACGAAGGACATCTCCACGTCACTGGTTTCGTATCCGCCGGTATGTTCGTGAGATACTGCGCAATAACAGTATTCCGGGTTACAGATCCCGCAGGGTCTATACCCACGATCGGAGTTGCGTTGCTGTGGCCGGTCCTCGGTGACTTCAGACATTAGGGGAAGGACCCCGGCTGTAGGGAGGCGAGACCCAGGAAACGATGACGAGGAAGCAGCAAACTGTCGTCGGAAGGCCGTATATTGCTGATCCATCTTCCAGGATGCAAGCTCAATGTCAAGATGGACGAGCAAGATGAGAAATATTGAAGGAGGTGAGCCGACGGCGTGGCTTTGAATGGTGCCGTATCGTCAGTAACTGGCCATGTTGATAAAAGCCAGGTACTTATTGGAAGTACAGTGCCGCTTGGTGCAATAAGGGTTGAAGGTCTGTTCTGAGAAACCCGATGCTCGTTTGGAACATTGAAAGAGTAAAGCGAGTGCCCTTCTCTTGCTACCTTGTTCCTCCAGGTGGACCCTTGGAGAGAAGGTCCCAGTCAAGATAATTGCAATTGCTTATAGGTGTTAAGCGTTTGGAGCAGGGAATCTTGACCAGAGTGAACGTAGGTGAGTTCCATGCGAAGTATTTCCACTCGTCGTAGATGGAAGGACTCCCAATGGGACTATGGTGTACTGAAGAGCGATCGTGTGGCGTGGTGGGTTTGGGGGGCATCGGGTGGTGGTAGTAGTCAGATCTTCACCGGCGACTGACCGCCAGCACACAAGCAACCGGGATAGGGTGCGTCCACTTCGGCCTATACTGTGCTGACCAAACTGTAACTTAGAAGCCCAGGGAGATATGCTGGTAGGTGCTGGTATTTGTGAATCATAGCAAGAGGTGAAATAGGCCCAGCCGGTGTATCAACGAAAAGAAGTAAGACAAATTTGTCCACGGCTGCGACACCAGCCAAGAAGTAATTGATGAGGACGTTTGATTACCCACACCGACAGCATGGAAGGCTACACTACCCATCCATACGAAGGACTTGTAAATGTGTAGACTTCATGTGGCATGCTCTTCACAAACACTTCTCGCGTATTTCCTGTCCCAGAAGGCCCGAGCTGATTGAAGGAAGACCTCTTGCAATTTGACGATAATCAGGAACTTCAACACTTGGAACTTCCTTTCCCTTGATCGTCGAATCAGACAATTGAGCAACTCAAACCTTGGGACCCAGCCAGATGTTTTGTTTGCGGCAGTCCATGATGGCAGGCATGGGTAGAAGCGGTCGCTTGGCCTCGAAACGCAGTGCTGCTACTGCGGCTTAATTAGCGGCGATATCCAGAAGGGCATTTGGATTTTATCAATTTACCTCACTAAATCATGCCATTGGCCCTGTGAAGCCCTCCACACATGGCTAGTGTAGGTTGTAAGGCAGGGCGGAGGGCACCTTTAAGGCTATGCAAGTTCCGCCCTTGAAGCGCAGCGCTCACCGAGAGCAGAGGCTGTGATTGAGTCGTGAGAAGACCCACGGAGAAGCGAGAAAGAAGGCAAATACATCTGACTGTTTGCAAGGCGGAATACCTCAACTTATGGTAGAAGAAGAGGGACCTTTCCCACCCCCCTCTCATCCCTCCCTACACCAAATACGGAAGAAAGTGTGGAAGGCCAAACGAACATGATAGGCTGGTTCAGTGCGGCTGGAATCAATAAATCTAGCAGCCCTCAGCTTAAAGAGGAATAGTGTTGGATGTAGAAGCGAGGGGGGTTTTGAGGATTGCTGATGCGTGTTAGACAAAGCTTGTGGAGCCCCCAAAATTTAGAGAATATAGAAGATGGAGATGGGAGGAAGAGCTTGCTCTAAATACAATCCACCCCAAGGCTGTCTGTCGGTTGAGAACGGTTGAATCACCTTCTCCGCCGCGGCAATACCGATATGTCCTTGTGCCTGACTCAAAAGCCAGGGCGTTTTAACTCCCCAGCACAACGTCGAGTGGAAGCAAAGCTTCTTGATAGTTCAATTGATGGATAGACAACCCCGGAAAGCTTGTGCCCAAGATGTATAAACGCCCCAGTACCCGAGCCTCGCTGGCGAGGAATTGACTACATTGTCAATGTAGGGACGAGAAACGAGAAGAAACAACGGGGAAAATCTGACTTTCCTCTCCCAAGTACGCGGAATGTTCTCCAGTCTCCTTTCAACAGCAGCTGGCCTAAACCCGCCATTTTCCACAAATACTTACCAGCTCCCGGGTTCAAAGAGACCATTGGTCGTGTCCACTTGGCGAGGCGAAGATATCATACCCAAATTTTGGTCACCATGGTTTGGCAGATCGAACAAACGATTGCACTGGATACCATGGTCCACTTCCAGATTGTAGCTGGACTGCCAAGCTGACAATCCTTCAACCCGGAGTTGCACACAGCCCGTTGAAGGAAACAAAAGCGGCCAAGATGATCTTGGGGGTGGGCTGTTGCTGGCGGAAATGGTAGTAATGCTGAAGTTGTATGGTACAGCAGAGAATAAACATCGACAGTCCCTGCGGAGTCGGTCATAATGAGTGTACAAAAGTAGAAGAACCTTGCTTACCATAAGAGATTCCAAGTATACTTCCATCAGAAGAGATGGCAGAAGATCTCTAACTGCATGGAAGCTCAATTGATAGTTGATAGCCTAACAGGCCATTCCATTACAGACAGCGCTATACAAGGAACTATACACCACACGCTCCCCAATGCCTCTCGTAACCCATATTAATTTCCAGACAATTATTCTGCTTGTGCTCCTTTCGCAACCTCGGCCGCTATGTTAGCTTCCATCTTCCTTCTTGCTGCCATAATCATCTCTTCTCTCCTCCTCTGTAATAATGCCTGTCTCTCTCCCTTATTCGCACTCCAGGCCTGCCCCTGCTTCTGCTTCCCCGTCGATGTAGCCACCTCTTCTTCCGCCGAACCCTCCGCTTTACTGGCTTCTTCTGCCAGTTTCGCTTTGAGGTTGTATCGTGTGATCAAGTCTGGCTGTAAGGGCTTTGCTTGTGCTGGAGTTGCATTAGATGTCGTCGAGGAGGCAGGAACTGGGAGGGGAGGTTGAAACGACTGCGGAGGCTAGAAATACAAATATCAGCATCAGTTCTTCCATCGTAAAGTTCCTGGAATAAGTCCAAGCCTGTGCAATGATTCCGATCCCGAATTGCCAACGGGGAGAACCTACCACTTCCAAGCCCCTCCCACTCAATATTCTCTCCGTCGTAGCCACGACATTGCCCCCATTCCGCTGCAGATCCCACATGATGCTTCGCCGTGATACCTGAGGGAACATCTGCTGTATCCTTTCCACATCTGCCTCCCTTGCACGAACATTGTTTGCTGAGTTGGAACTACGAGTTTGCGACCCGGAATTTGTCGAGAAGAAGAAGAAGCGGATGGCCAAACCGCCGAGCAGCAGGATGAAGACCAGTTGCGGCAGACTTATCGTCTGGTCGGCCATTCTTGTGGAAGTAGTAATATATGGGCGTGCTGTGAGTGATGCGTGTTGAGGTGCTCGGAGGAGTGAGCGCAGCTTTGATGACAATGGAAGTTGGCAGGCGCGACGCGGGTACCACCTCCGTTTGATTCATAGACAATGAATTGTGAGGAGCCGTAGGAAGTCAAAGCGGGAGCCGTTGCACAATGGAGTCGGATACAGGGGGTTTAAATCAATAGATATAGACTATGGGAACGTGAATGCATCCGAGAGTGGCCCTGGAAGTGTCGCATGCTGTCCAAATAAAAGATATTAAAATTGTCACGTGTCGTTTCCTTATCAATAGAGATGGGATTGGAAGTTGAAGAGTTCGCAAAGCAACATGGCCATTTACTTTCAATTATCGTGATCATATCATGATCATTAATATCTCATGATCGATCCCGGAAGCAACCAGGATGCAAACCTCGCCGGGTTACAAAGACGCCCCAAAAAGACACAATTCCGCTCAGCCATCCAGAGCTGTTGACTCCATTGATAGCCAGTGAATGAACGCCGCCCATAGGACTATGCACCATTGAAGTTGTGACCCACGACGACTTTCGGCAACTCTGTCAAGTAGGACCGCTCTGATTGCTTCAAGAATTCTGCAATTAACAGTGCCATTTGAGAACGCAAGGACCTGTACAGCTCCACCAAGCAACGGTGACAACACAACCCACGTATGTTTATACAAGAGAGCGTGAAAGCGAGTTTGGTAGAGAGGGGTTCTCTAGATCGTCATAGATGAGGGTGAACTCCCGCTATCACAGGGTCAGATCCAGGCAGGACGCGATTTGATAAGCAGAAGAGTACTTACACGTTCGCGGTGCCACTGCTTAATGTCGAAGAAGACGTAATAGCCACGCTCTGTACCATTTCCCATGGATTGTGGAACCATCATTTCGTCTTTGGTCAACCAGAGTTGCAACTTCTTGTGGTAGCGCCAGTTGCGATTGTGACTGCACACGATTAGTCTCCAGACCGCTCAGCTTGCACTCATTCTTTCCTTACAGTTCTTGGGCGGCCATCAGCTGCTGAACATCTCCTGGGTTGCTGTAGAACATAAAGATCAAAGCTTCGTCGTTGAAATTGGACATCTTGCTCTCCAGAGCAGCGACATTTCCAACGGTGTAACATTCTGGCAAGGTGAACCGAGGAACTGCTGGTCGCGGTGGCTCGTTCTCCCACAACGAGTAGAGTTGCGATGAGATGTTCCTATGGTCTGTCAACATAGGGTTCACTGCTTCTAAACTATTCTGATAACTCACTCGTTGGAGTTAAGATCGAACCCAAAGTTAGCCATGTCCGTTCCACTAATAAGCGCTGCGTAGTCAGGGAAGTTGTTCATCATGACAGAGAATCCCTTGAGGCCCCATCTGTCCATCTCGCTCATGCCGGGCAGTGGATCTTGAACCTCGAGGCTGGACTCATCGGCGTTACTTTGCGCGGAGCCCACGGCGGAATCCATGGTTTGCGAGCGTGCGACGTCCTGCTGTGGGCCGTCTGTCCTCGACATGATGGAATGTGCTGTTGCTTCTTCACGTTGAGGGTGTTGTGCTGAGGAAGCGAACTGCGCATTGGAGAAAGTCTGGAGCTTGGTTTAGCCTCGTCTCGCGTAGACCGATAGGTGCACATGGACTCACATTTGTGTCACTCTCAGATACACCACCTGAGACTTGGCGATTTCCTTCGGTTGGGGATCTAGAGGCCGAAAGGCCTTCATAATATATTAGTGCCAATTTACCCTTGATCGACGAATATTCACAACTCACCAGAGATGCTTCCCGGCGACGCCACGCGATTTCCTGTAGTTACTCGATTGCTCCCGGACAACGCATTGAGTAGGCCATTATTTCGACTCGGTTGAGGCGGATTTGCTGAACCAAAGCCTAAGCCGTTCGACTGAGCACCGAATCCGACGTTCGGTATTACGTTCGAGCTCCGGTCCTGCCCAATTTCTCCATTTGCGTTCCTGTTCAAAGGGGGAAAGTCATCCACAGGGTTGGATTGTGAGGACTGGCCAACCGCATTCTGGTTGCCAAATCTGAACCCTCCCTGACTACTGGGTAATTGTGAGGACGAGCTAAACAGATCATCCTGTTGCTGCTGAGTTTGCTGCTGGTTGTTCAGCTGTTGCTGTGATGACAACCCCGATTGTTGTTGCAGTCGCATATTCGATGCCGGTCCCAAATTTCGAGTTCCAGATGCCGCCCATGCTGACTGGCTGGGTTGAGGTTGGTTATTGGATAAAGAAGGGAATTCTCTGTAGAGGTAAAGTGAGTCTTTGGTCCGACTAGGTTGCGGAGACAAGAGGGCTTGGGTCCGCGGCTTCAAGTTTTCACTCTTGCTGGAGCCACAGAGGCAACCCAGAAGATTGAGCCGGTTACTTACGAGAGGTCTAGGGACGTTGCAGGCTGAGATGAACCACCAATTGTTTGTGCAAAACTCGTCATGGGAGCATTACCAGGGCGTGCATTTCCAAGACCTGCGCTTCCCATGGGCACTCCACCACCAAATCCCCAAGTTGTGCCGTTACCAGCTATAATAGCACGCAGTCAGCACACCTCAGCTCTGATGTATGTATTCCTTCGAAGGCATTCGTACCCATCTTTCCGCTGGGCGGTAACCGGCTCGATACACTTCTATTCTGGGATATTTGTTGCTGGGCTTGGAAGCCGTTTGGCATACCGCGTAGGGATTGGGGTCCGACGGCTTGAATACAGAGTCAGCGTGGCATTCCCATACGATCAATCTGCTTGACACAACGAGATCTAGCAAATTCGGGGGAGCCCATGGCATAGCAGCTGCATCCAAATGTGCGATGCAGGCTCACGGGCGCTGCGTCCGAACTCTTCTTCCGAGGAAAGCAGCTGCCACCAAGGCGACCAGAGCAAACAAGGAGTATTCCGCGTGTCTGCAGGATAATGGCAGGGCTGGTAGAGTGTTTGCTTGCGGCGCGTGTCTTGCTCCAGACTGTGCGGCGTTGACAAGGGCAGGCAGTCTTCCTTTCCTCCCAACACTCCCAATGTGACAGACAGACAGACGACGAACACTCCAAGACCCTCTTAATACAATGCGTAAACTCTGTCCATCTCCATGCACACAGAGCAGACAGGTTGGTCGCCGGTGGATGGCATGCGGCGGGGCTGTTTGTGGGGAAGAAGGAGCATTCAAATCCATACCTGGTCGATTCATTGTGCTTGTGGTGTCTGCCGACTTTCAGGTCCAGGAGAAGATGGCTACCAGGCTGTGGAATCGCTCGATCGCAGGTTAACGACTATGCTGTTGGTTGTTTGTGAAGATGCGAGGTGCTGGGCGGGCTGGGCTAAGGTAAGGTAAGGTTGGTATGGGAATTGCTGGACCTCTCACAGGTGAGCGCTCGCGATGTTGCAAGGGAAGGAGCTTTTGAGACGCTCTAGCCCTGTTTGAGCCTAGCGTTACTCAGAGCATATTTTGACGCAACCGCAACCACACCAAAGTCGAGGCGAAGCGAGGCGAGATATCAATACCTCGAAGAGGTAGCTGGCCATTCCTTATCCTCATTTTCTTTCAAGTCCTCAAACCGCAACCACCACTATGAATTTTCTACATGCACAGGCATGCCTTCTGGGTTGCCTTCCAAGATATATTTTCAGCGGAATATTAGGCTGTCAGCCCAAGTCAGGGGAAGAAAGACATCTGTCAGGCTTCGGTTCCAAAGACCTTCAGTAACTCGCCGTTCGGGACTTTGGATTCAGAGCGGAAAGTCTTGCGGGTATTTATGTCGCTATTAGTCATATCGTTTATGTTACAATTAGCATTCCTTACATTGTATTGTGTTGTATCGTGCCTGCAAATCACGGTCTATGAGCCCACTGCAAGGAGCAACTTCGGCAAGGTTGGGTAACAGTCGCTCTGTGACGGATCGTGATCAGAGCTGCCCTTCAACCTTGGCTGGACAGATAATTCCACAAACACGTCTCTTTTATTTTCGTAGGTTGGTCAAATCAGCAGGAACAGACTCAGATAATTCGTCATTTCACAGTACATTTCAACTAGCCAGATATTTTCGTGGTGCGTTTTTAGATACATTCTCTCTAACTGTTATACAATGTCTCGCCCACCGAGACAAGAGCCAGCTCATATCGAAAAGTAATTGGCCACCTCTGAAATAAACGCGAGGATTTCAAAGCATAAGAGGCCGCCCAAAATCAGAGTTCATCAACATTACTTGCCAAATCGGCTCGAGTGTCTGGATCCAATGCAGTCCATCGGACAACTACTATTTCGAGCGCAATTTCGCGATCCTGTGCACTTAAACTGCCTCATATCGTCGTCATCGGTGTATTTGCCAAATTCTATCGATATCCTGGTGGTCTGGAGATCTCATACGCCCCTCCGCCTTGACCCTCATCCCAAAATCCCTGGCCGTCATCAAAGCCAAGCTGGTAAGAGTCGTCTTGTCCAGCGTGGGGGCCAATACCTCTCAAGTCCTTATGATCGACGTACGAGCCTTGATGGTGTGCAAGCGCTGGGTGATTTGATGTATTGTTCCCTTTCTTTGTTGGTGATGGGAAGGTTGATTTCCCATCGTCGAGCTTCAGCGAAGCAAATATTGCTTTCATGTCTCGCAGATCCTCAGCAGGCTCAGTCTTCGCTAGAGATGTGCGGTCTTCCACAAATTTCCGAATCGAGCGAACGATTGGTGGGTAGTTTTCATCATTCGGGAGCCACCAGTGCATGCACGATCGGTCTTGGAACAGGTCGGCCATTTTGGTTCGGAATGTATACGGATAGATGTACCTGACCACCAATATTAGCAGGGGGAGAGACCCGGGAAGGGCAAAATTTACCCGTTCGATTCAATCGTGGCCAACTTTCGGCGAGCCCACATGCTATGCGTTTCATCTCTCGGCAGAAATAAACAGGCTATTCCGAGGCTTGCCTGACAAGCTACTACAGTACCAGGTGGACTTCTGGGCCAGAACTCAACAGCCTCGAACAATTGACAGCTGGCATAAGCTTTCATGCCGAGATCAGCGCTTGGTTGTGTCTGCATCGTAAGAGCAGTCTGATACTTGTGCATCATGTCAATGGCATACCAGTCGATAAGAGCAATGTTCATAACCCATAACGGCCCACTATATATAACACCGGGTATGTACGGGTTGACAATGTCGTCCGGGTCGACTGGGCGAGCTCCTGAAAAATCCGTAACCAAGTAACGGGGATCTTCAAGAGCCGGATCCATCTTCGATTTCCATTCTTCAATCCTTCTCGCAATAATATCGTTCTCCGCGATGAATTGTTGATCTGAAATCTCCCCCTTCCCTCTCCTTGCAAAAAGCAAAGACATGTCCGTAGCAACGAGGCGGTGTTGCGCAATTGCCGATTCGATTTTCCAGTCAAGTATGCCAGGCTCTTTCATAACTTGGTGTTGAAAAAATTCATGGGCATACGAAAACCATTCTCTAGATAGAACGGTCTCGAAACCACCCATCAAGCCGGCAAAAACGTCAAATCTCATGTACCAACCTAGTATTACGCGAGCCATCGGATCTGCCATGGCTGTTTGCGGTGTATATAGCTCAGTCAGTATTTCATAGGCTGCTTTCTGGTGCCCCAGCAAATTTATCCAGTCTCCCAGGAATTCCTGCGCAGTTAGTTCAGCTTCTAGTATTCGACGTGAAGTGACTTCCACTCACCTCTACTGTTGCTAGCTGAAGGACTGCCAACATGGTACCATTCGTATGTTGCTCGCCCCGCTTCAAGGAATTCAGGAGCAAGGAAACGGCTTTGTTGTAGTACCTGGAGGACATTCGATCAGCGACGCGTTCAGAGAGTTCGAGGCTCTATAGAGGAGCTTCGACATCAATCCCCTCTATGAACAGAGGGCCAGACTGCAGAATGCACTTACTGGAGGAAATCTTGGATCTTGCCTTGGGAGGTGTGCAAAGTTCTCTGGAATGCCGAAAACCCAACAATTGCGTAAAGCAGTGACTCGGTCCTCAGCGCAGCGTCCAGGAATGTTGTCCGAAGGAAGTTCCCCGAGTCAAACTTCAGTGAATAGTGGAGATGCGTTATATTTTCGTAGAAGTACGTCAGATAGAACTGCAGATCAAGAGGGAGATGAGACCAGTCACTCCTAAGGGCATCAGGGTTAGAAGTAAAAGATACTCTCGTCTTCTTGAGCCTGGATATCGCTGTTGTGTCGTGTGCACCGTAGCTGATGGAGCCTTCAGTCGATGGTGTTGGCGAGGCACCTTTGTCCTGCACCAGAGAAGGGGTCTCGGAATCGTATCTCGTGGTGCCTTTCTGCCCACTCATGAACTGGCCGGTGCTACTCTGTTGCATTCCATACTTCGACAAGCTGTTGGAGCGAGCATAGTCATCTGAGGCCTCGTCTTCATCGGGTATGGCCTCCAAACGCTCTTGGGTAACAACCCCTTCGTCGAACTCATCGGACGAGGAACCAGGACTTTCATGGGACGAGGGGTTTGCAGTGCTGGAAGAAGCACTCCTCGAAGCTTTCGCTGATGTCGAGGTCTCAGGATATACACATTCTCGGCCGCCTTTCTTGCACCCTGTTGAAACAATCAGCACCCATGGAAGCCATCGAGCGTCTAATACTTACTCTCGCAAACAGGGCGATTCTCGTCACACTGCGGGGTGTCAGTCGACAATCCTATCAGACACTACAGCGCTGCTATCCACAACGCACCTTGACACGACGGGACCGACAAGTGTAGCAACCGCTCCTGGTACGGCGATGTTTGGCCTGGTCAGAATTTGGATTGGATTTGCGGCGATGGCGGTTTGGCTTGGGAGCGTTCATCATTGTATTTTGGACGCCGAAGAGGTATTGGAGATCTGCGTACGAACTTGCAGAGCTCAGATGCTGTGATGGAGGAGAACCCCGCTGGAGCGAAGTCTCAAATGATGCCTCCTGTGAACGAGAACCGGCTCTTTCTGCTGGGTAGTCGCCGTTGTAGTGGGTCATGGTGGCCCACCGGAGAGCAACAGGTCCTTCGTGGAAAGTTCAGTTGATAGGTAAGAGCAAGAGACCTTCAAAATCAGATCTCTGTGAGTGTGAGGAGGAATACTGGGAGTCTCTCAGTGGCCGCACGTTCCACATGGGACATGGGACATGGGACCCCACTCACACAAGGTACAACGATGTCGGGCAGTAGCCGGGCCGTTTGGGTCCTGGTGGTCCCTGATTGTACAAGCAACTCTAGACGGGACTAGAGGACAAGTAAGGGATAGTTGCTCAAGAAAGATTCAAACTAGCAGCGGACAACCCAGAAGAAGACCCTGCTGGAGCGTGCTGAAATCTCTGCCGGACAGGCTTCTTGGCTTTGGCCAAAAAGAGGAGTATAGCCTTCAATGGCTTGAACTTATCCAGCTCCTTCCTGTAAGAGTTTCCAGAGCCTATCGAACGTTGTTTTTTGGGACGAAATATCCGGCTTGCTCGCGGTTCTGGAAGGTAGTTCAACGCCTGTCTCTTGATTGGGCGTTCCTGATGAATGCATCTGGCGTTTTTAGAATGGGGGGCGTATGGACTTTCTGAGCTCTTAGGAGGTCGTTCGATTAGAACAACGACGATTGTTACCGGAACGGGATTTCTCCAGGACGTATGATCTCATAATATCACCCTGGACAATGCGGAAGTTGGCAAGTGGGACGGACAGTGGCGCTGTTGAACCCGAGAGGGCTTTCTATGATGGTGTTGGTGTTGAGCCAGTTGTTGAAGACTTCAATTTCCCTGCGAGACTTTTCGCAATGAGGTAGTATCCGGCTCCTAGAAATTTGATACCGTACGACGGAAGGCTTGCGAGTACGGTATGGAAACTGCTCAACGCCGTTCTGATCCCTGGTTGCCAGATAGCAAGGATGTTTTCGGATCTCTCAGGGCATGGATCGCGGTGTGTGCGCAGAGTGCAGATCAGCCAGGAGTATCCAGTGTTTGTGGCGTCAACACCGTGGAAGGAACAAGATGCAAGTTATTCTCTTGATGACAGCGAAAGTGCCCTGGGCTTGGTCACGACGTTGAAGTCGGTTGGATATAGCGAGTCTTCAGACTTGGTGGTACTTTGAGTTACCCCAGGGGCAAGAGGCGGACGGGCACTGAGGAGACCTGGGAGTAGGAAGCAATGGCTGGTGATAGGTAGGGTAGAGAATACAGGAGAAGACAAGTGTTGACAAGGCCGTATGCAGAGACCATTGGGAGGGTGGAGATGCTCCAGGCTTTTTGACGAAGAAGGGCCTGTCTGTGCAGACAGCGACAAGGTCAGGGGCGCTAGCCCATGATCAGCAAGGCATCTGGTTCCAAACCAACTTCTCCGAACTGATGAGTAGGCTAAGGCGGTTTCACTGCTTGGGAAACCAGACGAAACTGCATGTCTCAGTCGTCGGGGTGTTTTTGAGACATATCGACAGACCCTCCTTCGCCCCACGAGCCCATATCATGTCAACATACTGGAATATGGAGGACAAAACCCACTGCAAACCACTGCTCTCAGGTGTTCCATGCCTGGTCCTGCAAGTCCCTTCATTTGCTGTCTTCCTGCACCAAGTATCACAGAGCTGTTCCTTGAACAGGATAGTTCACTGTAAGCAAGGAATGCATCGACCAGGTTCCCTGACCAAAACAAGCTAGGCGGGCTCCCAGCTTGCAGAAATCGATCTTGATGCTTGCCATTAAGAGGCGGAATATAACCTTCTCCCGGCAACTCTGTGATGGGCACTGATGGCGAATGGATGGTTCCACCAGATCGGAGACTGGGGGAAGCTCCATGGGCAATCGGGCTTGGTTTGTTGGGGTTGGCTGGGTGGAGTGTGCAGTGTGCCGGGAGGCCTGCTCAAAATCATCTGAGGCGCAAGGAAGCAGTCCGCATTAGGCACGGCTGGGTTATTGGCAAAGCCAAAACGACTGTCTTTGCAATCTCGACACCGTCCGACTATCGCGCTTCGTGCGGCATGGCGTTTGTCTCTTTCAAACCATGCGGAGCTGATGCGTGGTGTTTCCTGGCACGGCGTGACATGGCAAGGAAAAGCAAGTGATGGTGATGTTGCGAGAGTTGACAATTGGCACTTGAAGGAGCTTTGCTCGCACGCATGTATCAAGTGCCCAGCCCTATTTGGGTTCAACTTGCCAGGTATGGCACTGCTACTTTATTGATGCTGCTGCACGGTAACTCTCCCACCCCCTGAGGGCTGCATGAAAAGGGTTCAGGAAAGAGAAGTTTTATTAGCCGCGGTCCTGGGGGCCGAGACTTTCGTGTTGTTGAGATGCCACAGCCAGGTTCATTACGGCAAATCCAATCGTAGATTTTGCCCCAGAGCCATCAACCATGTTCTGGCAAAGAGACTCACCAGTGTCACCAGTCACCAGTGCCGGCGCCGCCGGAGCAATGGCCGTAAACAGTCAAGGCGCAAAGGGGGGAGATTCGTCAATTAGGGGTAAAGCCAACGAAGTGAGGTCTTTCTTTGCCCAAACAATCAACACATACACTGAGGTATGTGACTCTTGCGAGATGACGAGCGATAGCTGCTACGACATAGGCACCTTGTGAACCTGCGTGCTTGCTTTTTGTTGTCCTGGTTTTGCATGGATAACTGTATCTCGGTTGTTACTATCAGTGAGTCTCGAGTGGTTGGCGAAACAAGGTGTAGATTGATGTACGGACAACGTCGAGAATGCATCGCCAGCTCCGAACCAGCAATCCGGGTCGGTCTACAAGTTCTTCAATGTCGATCTTTTGCCCTGGTCTGGTCTTCCAGGTTGCCTGGCTCACACTCACTGAGGTGTCTATGCCTCCATGCCTCCATTGCCCAAGTGCCAGTGGAGATGCGGCGGCTGGTTGGTTGCTCGGACATTGGTCTTGGCAGGATCAAAAGCAAGTCAAGCATCGCCCACCGCAGCACCACTCCTATCTTTCTCTCCCTCACTCCACTCAACACCGAAGCCTACCTTACCTTGCCTTACCAAATACTACTCTGCCTAACTACCTACTTTCTACGCATCTACATACCATTCGACGGACAAAGTAACTTTGCTTGTCTTGTTGCCCGTCTCGTGGCTTGTTCTGTTTACGAGGTTGCCTCGGCGATTCGACAAATCCGCCTGCCAGGCATGGTGGCAGACGGGATGATGTATCTCTTACAGGACATTAAGGCCATCTTGGCTAAGTAACGAGAAATACACAGCACTTTCACTCGACTTTCGAAGCGCAGAGGATGCCTAGATGTCTAGTCCTCAATACCCTGTACAGTAGGAGGAATGCAGAGTGATGGCGGCAAAATTCGGCCTACATACATCTTACGAGTTGCGGTCTCCCATTTGGGCGATGCCATGCCGTGCCATCATTGCCTTCTCTTGTCTTGCCGTTTTCCGTCTTGCCTTACCTGGTCTACCCTCTGCTCTGGATAGCACAGTAGTGGAATAATCGACTCCTGGCCGTCATACCATGCACAAGCACAGGCACAAAGCATGAACAGCCGGCGTCGTGCCCTGAGCAACCACTCTCGGCCCAAATTCCAAACCTTCCAGAAAGACGGACTGTGTTCCATCGCAGCATGCATGTGCTCTATGCTACACCAAACCAAACCAAGCCAAACCACACTGCATGTATGCATGACTGCTGATGTACGAAGGATCCAGCTGCTTGAGTTTGGCTGATGATGGCGGCATTGCTGCCCGCTTTGATCTCTGCCAAAACCACATCTTCAACCTAGGCAGCTCAGCTCCTCGACTTATTAGCCCGTTCCTTCATCTGATCGAGCCCTACGGCACTGAAGGGTCTTCCGTGCTCTCCCAATTCGCACGAATCGCGTCTTCGAGGAGTGCCGTGCAGCTATCCGTTCCGTCCGTTCGTGACATCCGCTTCAAGCTTTGACTTACCGTTCGGTTCCTCCACACAATCATCCGACCAAGAACCATCCTTCACGGCATCAAAGCCAAACGCCACAATTACACCATGTTTGTAGCTGGTGAATCCTCAGGTTACTAAATGAATCTCGCATGCCTCTCGTTGTGTTGCCGCTTTTCAGCCTGCATTGTTCTTGGTCGCTCTGCAACTTATCGCATGGGCGTTGGTCGATACACGAGGCTGAGCTGCTGAGCTCTTGCACTACACTTAGTGTTTTACGCTTAGTGACGCAGCGAGGATTGACAGGTGGATCTGGCCTCCCACCCACTTTCCCGTCTGGACTACTCAAAAGCATTAAAGCGTGAGCTATGGTCAACGGTGCGTCTCGTCTGACATTCGTTCGGTGTACGCCACGAAACTCTATCATGACCAAGTGGACAAGTAGCGTGGCCCCTCACGATGCGATGCAGGTTAGGCGGGGTACTCGTCCTGTCGTCGTAGTCTTAGCCTTTTGGACATTTTGGATAGAAGTGGCATCCTCAAGCGAGTGGCATTAGCCTGAATGTCGATCACTGCACGTCTCCAAGTTCAGCGCGATAGTTTCAACTATCAATTTTAGTTGAGGTGGTATCAGATAGCACAGATAGGATGCCAACGTCAGGTTTCTTCTGATTTCTCTTCCCCGGCACACGTCCCGTTCCACTCTAAAGTATATTTGCTGATCATAGCAAGAGTCTAGCTCTTCCTTTGCACTTCTCGCTTCGCAAACAATTCCCCTTTGCGCATAATATCTTGTTGATGAGAGAGGCTTATAACTTATGAATCTCGGAATAATAGGGGAGGCTGGGAGGGTATCAGATCTGACGGCTAGTGCCGATGAATGCACATGGTGCGGTTCCTCTGAATCTGGGCGTTGTGCATGAGATGATCGGACATTTGATAGAGCTACTAGGATTTGCCTCCTACGGGGTCTCCAACGACTGCTTGGCGACTCTAAACTTCTTGAGCAGAAGTGTCTGTTTGAAGAAGATAGAGAAGAGGGAGATTTGGAAAATAATTTGCGGTAAAATATCTCGTTCGTACCTTGTTATACTGTGATCAAGTCATTGGTACAATCCTGCATCCATGATGCGAATACATGACTTGTTCGGGGGTTTAGTGTCGCCAATACATCTGTAGGGCTCGGGGAGCAGGACAGTCCACCTTAGCTAAATTCTTACATCGTAATGAAGCCTTCTTGGCATCTTGCACGTTATGAACCTCGTTAGCATCCATGTGGTTTTTTCGCCATCTTGCCAGTAGGGCCTTATTATCCTGCAGAAATCGGATCGCTGCTGCGTCTGTTCGAGAAAATTGGTTTTTCATTTATTAATAAGTATCACAACTCAACGAGAACCTCTGGGGGCCGATCTACTTACGACCTGTCCAAGGTCATGCTGGATCAGTTCTCAAATGGATCAAAGGGGGCGTTCTTATGTCTTCTGTCCGTCTAAGCTAAAAACTACTGTGACGTAGAAACAGATCACTACGCTTGTATTAGAACTTGATAACATGAAGCCATAGCTATAACCATCTCTCGGCCAAGTGACACGGCAATATTTCTCGGCCCAGTGGATGGATGCTGGGATGTTTCGTCCACCACATTTTGCATCCCTTGTAGCAGCCACGAAGGCACATAGGGGCCCCGAGAAACCACCAGCCTGAATGTATTTCATTCGGGCTTACCATCCTCGATGAGGTTTGTTTCCATAGCGCTGCTACCGCCGTCATCATCATCCATCAATCGATCGATCGATCCCAGATCCCATTACTTGTCCTTTCTTCACCTAGTCTAGCTTTCTAGATAAATGCGATGATATGGTTCGTTGATCAGGGATTCCCTGCCCCCAATTCCGGCATAATGTTAACAACATCTAGAGTCCGCGTTATGCCCGCTCAGGATGTCGGGCCTTCTCTGGAAACCAGCCACATGAAATTTCATCCCAACTCCAAATTCTGCCCCCTTTCTAAGATATATCTATTCTCCAACTAAGAATAAAGCGTCTACGTATTTTCGTATTGTCGTGTCGGACAAAACAGGGAATTCTGCACTGCAGAGCAGTTCATGCATAACATCTTCACTTCACATACCCCTGGATCACCTCGTAATTACTGGTGGGGAAGATTGACTGGTGTGTTGTTTCCTGTGTTCTCCGAGTTCATCAAACGGATGGCGGGGATTGCTGACCGACTTCTATGGCAATGATGCTAAATTGGTGAAGTACACACCATGAACCTGGAGTTTATTCGGTGCGTTGGCTAATTCTGGAGAGTCAATTTCAGGCGATTACATAGACTCAATCACAAGCATGATCTTTTATATGGGGGCGAAGATCATCCCCTTTCCAATCTATTGAAACCATCGTTTTCATGTGCATTCTTGAACTGGAACAGAGTTGTCAACAAATCTTAGCTTGGATACTTCGATGAAGCCAAGCCAATTTACATCACAAGTTTTCGGAATGAGCTCCAGCGATATTTCGTTTCGGAATTTCAAATGGAGTTTCTCTAACATTCTGGTTTTTCAAATTGACCTGTTGCTTATTTCTTCCAAGCATCGGGGCCTTTCAGCGAACTACAAGATTTTGAAAGGCCCGTCCAGGGTTGCAGTCCAAACTCTCAGATTGATTCACGTCAAGAACCCGGGCGGAATGTTGCAACGGTCCATTGGATAGTGAATGATTTAGACAACAATACTCTAAACTGTCGCCGCGGTAGCACTCTACTCGTGTTTGTGAAGTGTTGGGGCGGTTTCAGACATTCGCAAACGCAGCCACGCAAAACTTGCCCTTCACCCATCAGAAGCGTCTCATGTATCCGCAAACGTAAAAATCGCAAAGCTTTGAAAGCCGATACACATGAAGGCGACATTGCCCTAAAGTAACTCGCCTTAGAATCAGATCATCTATCGTATCTGAACCTAGGTCAAGAGTCAGTGCAAAAATCTTTTCTGCCAATGGAATCCCATCAATACACGGCATACTCCTTCCAGACCGCTACGACAGCTGGGCCGTCAAAGTAACTATAAGATTCACATAGCACTGTTTCCAACATGATCTAATGCCATTGTCGCATCCGATTATGCGTTCGGGACATTGTTTTGCCCTGAACTGAGTTCGTGTTGATGGGGAAAGGGGGTAGGTAGTAAGCGAACTCGCTTAGCGAGTTTGGGGTCGAGAAAAATGGGATTGATCAGCATGAAATTCAGACAATGGATTAAGAAGTGAATTGAAGCAAGGGAAGGGACTTTTTTTTTGAAAATTAAAAAGGTGATGACTGGTGGTATTGGATAGCTTGATCGCAGTGGCTAGGTCTGGTAGTGGTATGTTGAACGAGAGAATGTGGGAATTTTGGGGAGCTGGATGATAGGAATTTGCTACTTGTTTTCTATCAGGGTATATATGGACTAGAATAAATATGATACTGTTATTCACAAAAATGAGCAACATGTTCTCGTGGTAGGATTGGATTGGCTGTCTCGTCGTTAGAGGAGTGGGGTCTATAGCATCGTTGAACGAGCCATGTTCATCCAGCCTAGAAGTCTCAGTAAGATTATTATTCTTAGCCATGAATCCTCTACGATGACTGTGGGCACCTGTATCGGCATATTTTCCATCGAGGAACTCAGTGACTCTGGGGTTTTTACTGAACGTAACGATGTTGCTTTCCCGTCACCAGACAGTAAGTCTTACTACCACGAAAGTACATCAGGCACTTGATGTGTAGATTCGCCAACCGAGAGAAAGTCAAAATGAATAATTTCAACGCCGAATATGCGACAGCGAGACGAAGCAGTAAAATCCAGGCCGTAACAGCATTGCAATCCGAGTTTTCCGGACAATGGAAAAGCTCCGCAAGCAATTGAATGGCAATCTCCCATGACAAATTCCAAATTGTAACGTAGGAACCTAACATCGCATGCGAATCCACTTCGGAAAAACTCAAACCCCTCATGTCAGAAGGTCTTTCATTCACTTGAGACAAGGATATAGAAAATTCCACAACGAGGTCACTTGTACCCTTCAAACACACAGCAAATATTGCAACGTTCACTTCCTCAAGCGAGACGATCAGCCAATTAACCAACCAAGAAACCGTAAAAAAAAGAAGCCTGCCAGATAAGAAGAAAAATTAAAGGGAGAAAAAAGTCCACGATACAACAGATCTCCCGCAAGCCAAGACCACAGCACTCCTAAAAATGACCAGCGAAAATATTGCCAAGAGGCTCGTCACGCAGCAACCCAACCATCCATCAATCAGCCCACAGAAATGTACCATACAATCTGGTCGAGTACAAGCAAGCCCTAGGCCATCGGAGGACGCCGGCGCACTCATGAGAAGAGCCGTCCACACGCATGATTCGCAGCCCCAGATCCAGGATTCCAGATCTGACATATTCGAAAGGCTGTTCCATGGCCCGCGGCGGCCCATGATAAGAGCGCACTCCTTGATAGGGCAGAGGAGTTCAAGATGGGTAAGTGAATTAAGGTAGCGGAAAGGGAGCCGCGGGAGGGGTGGATGATCTCGCGATGTTATTTGTGCGCCGCTCACGCCTATCGTGTGCCATGCCCATGCCAAATGCACCCAATGCCACCCAATGCGCATCCACTCCCCGCTCATCGGTACCAGCCGTGTCGGTGGTCTCCCAGACCAGAGCAGAGCAGGGTCCGGTCGGCGCGCTCACGATGTCTGTTTGGTCTGTGTAAAGTGCTTTTTTCCACTGCAACTCCGTGCTGCTGCTGTGCTGCTGTCGCCGCATGCCATGTGTGTGGACGGGCCCTTTGATGGATGGCTGGGACCTAGAATGGTCGGCTGAGGCTTGGAATTTTAGTAGGGCGTTGATCGAGATAAGGAAGAAAAGATATGGCATTCATATCATCTATATATGACCACTTGATGCTGGCCCCTCGGTTTTGGATTTGTTGTGTAGTCCAGTGCAGCAGTTTCAACCATCATCATCATCATCATCAGCCGCTTGGTTTCCTGGGCCCCATCCCATACCAACTTCAGACTAGGTTCCACCAAACCCTCAAAAGTGCATCGTCACTGTTCATAACCCCGCCGACTCGATTTTTGTGACCTTTCAATCAACAGAAAAGAGTTTTCTGATACCCGCTGCAATGGCATATACAGCAAATGATGGTCCTCAGGACCTCCCAGATAGAATTGGGGAGGAGTCGTCCCCCAAGCGATCTGTCGGCGAGCACATCTCGCACATCACCAAAGCATTCACGACAAAGCAGGGATTGATCGGGACATACGACTATGGTAAGAATTCGACTCCTTGAACAGCAACTATGTTATTCGGTGGTACTCGTAGCTAATCGAATCTCCCAGCCTTCCTTTTCAAGCCCAATTTGCCATTCATGAAGAAATCTACCCGCCGCGCTCCATTTTTCGGTCTCCAGGATAGTATGCCAGTTGTTCTTGCGCTCTTGCTTGGATTTCAGCACGCTCTGGCTATGTTGGCTGGTGTCAGTAAGTATATCTGGATGATGAAGCCGGCGATTCTTGTTTCTGACTTGTTTCTGTAGTTACTCCTCCGATCATCATTTCCAATTCCGCCAACTTCACTGCTGATACTACACAATACTTGGTCTCCACTTCATTGATCGTCTGCGGTATCCTGTCTGCTGTACAGATCACCAGAGTATGCATATTCTTCTCTCTGCATCACCTCTTGCCGTCGTCCTCGATGTCTCAGACATCTAAGCGAAACGTCGAAGGGGGCTGTTTTCATATCCTCCTGATGATTGTCAAGACTCAACAACTAACCATCTTCCTCGCAGTTCCACATCTATAAGACCCCATATTATATCGGAACTGGATTGATTTCTGTCGTCGGAACAAGTTTCGCCATCATTCCCATCGCCACCAATGGCCTTTCCCAGATGTACGCAAATGGAATGTGTCCCACAGCAGCCGACGGTACCAAGCTGCCCTGCCCAGAGGGATACGGTGCTATTCTCGGCACGGCATCTCTCTGCGCGTTGTTGGAAATCGGGTTGTCATTCATGAGCCCAAACCTGCTGAGGAAGCTCTTCCCACCCATCGTCACCGGTCCAACTGTCATGCTCATCGGTGTCCACTTGATCGAGAGCGGCTTCAAGGGATGGGCTGGTGGATCTGGAGGCTGCTATGGACGTCCTGAGACTGGACCTTTCATGCTCTGCCCCTCGAACTCTGCCCCTCATGCACTGCCTTGGGGATCTGCTGAGTTTATCGGTCTTGGTTTCTCCGTCTTCGTCACCATCATCCTTTGCGAACGCTTCGGATCGCCGATCATGAAGTCTTGTAAGTATCTCATCTTAAAGTGCCTGAAATGTGGAGGTTCCAGAAGCTGACTTGTATCTAGTGAGTGTTGTTGTCGGTCTTTTGGTCGGTTGCATCATCGCAGCTTCAACCGGATATTTCTCCGACTCTGGTATAAAGGCCGCTCCAGTCGCATCCTTCATCTGGGTCCACACCTTCCCACTGTCCGTGTATGGGCCAATGATCCTACCTCTAATGGCAGTGTATCTCATCTTGATGATGGAGGCTATTGGTGATATCACCGCTACCTGCGATGTATCTCGTCTTCAAGTTGAGGGCAAGCTGTTCGATTCTCGCATCCAGGGTGGTGTTCTGGCCGATGGTCTGAACGGCATGTTGGCTGGTCTCTGCACTATCACCCCTATGTCGACCTTTGCTCAGAACAACGGTGTCATCGCCTTGACCCGCTGCGCTAACCGAAAGGCCGGTTATGCATGCTGCTTCTTCCTCATCATCATGGGTGTCTTCTCCAAGTTCGCTGCTGCTCTGACCTCGATTCCAGCAGCTGTCCTCGGTGGAATGACAACCTTCCTCTTCTCGAGCGTCGCTGTGTCGGGTATGCGCATCGTTTCGACTGTTCCATTCACACGCCGCACACGCTTCATCCTCACCGCCGCCCTGTCTCTCGGATTCGGTGCCATCTTGGTGCCAAACTGGTTCTCATACGTCTTCACTTATGAGGGCGACAACAAGGCCAAGAAGGGATTCTTTGACGCCATTGCTTTGGTCATGGAGACTGGTTTCGCCCTCACCGCTTTCATTTCTCTGGCATTGAACCTTACGCTGCCAGAGGAGGACGAGGATGAGGAAACCGAGAGCTTAGCTGGCGACGAGCGGCGAAGTGATGATGAAGAGGAGGCTCAGAGTGCCGAGACTGAGACGTATACTGGCAAGCAGGCTGAGGGAAGCGCTGCTCCTTATAGAGCCAGCGGAAGCATTGCCGATGAGACAAAGCTGTGAGTGATGATGTCGGAAGATAAAAACAGTATAGTACATGATATGAAGTTGGGAGCTTGGAGCGCGTCGGTTGGATGGTGTCGCACTATCGCTAGAATAGCCCTATGATGAATATTGATGGCTTCATTTGAACATAAAAGTCGGGATAATATGTGACGACGAAGCAGAGACAGGGTTGATTTGATGACGTCGGTGCCGCCTTTGACTTGAGTAGCACTGGAAACATCGCGCAGCCTCACGAGGGACGCCAAAAGCGACACTAAACCTTGCACAAGTGGTTGGAAGACGAGTCTGTATGATATTATGCGTATTGAAAGGAGCTCACGACTTCAACACAAAGACAGCATCACAATCAATGGTTAGCGTCCAGAGGACGACCTCGGCAAAGTAAACAACAAGCAAAGCAGGAGATGGACGGAGACGTCTGTCAGCAGTCGGTTAGCGAGATAATTCACCGGGGCAAAGAAGCTTGCATGGGAAACAAAAACAAGTGGTATTAAATAAGCCAGAAGCCCGTCGCTAGAAGTAGACATTGGAGAGATTTTGGTCATCCAGGCAACCGAAAGATATTCCGTATACGACAGAAACCCCGGATCAAAAGTCGTGAATACTTTTCAGGACATTCGACCCCTTGAATTGCAGAATCATTATCTTCAAACGAAGCCCACCTGCTGAGGCCCGAAGAGTTGGACCACCGCAGCCTTGTAGAGACTTGAAGCTTTCATTGCAGCTTCCCATCCCACAGCGAGAGGAAATGTGGCAACAATCTTGAAAGCAGAAAACAACAAGAGCGGGAGTTTGCGGAAAGCAGCCTTATGAAATCAGACAGGCGCATGAGGACTTAAGAGGCAAAAAGCTTGACGAACGAAGGGATCCCTTGACGCAGGTACGAAATCTCTGTCCCACCAAGTTCGACATTTCATCGCTTTCCGTTGCGTTCCCTTCCCATCCCTTCGTCAAGAGCCTCAACATTGAGAGAGTGGCACACCAGTCAGCCTCCACTTCAACCTCGGTCCAACGAGCCTTCATTTTCGCTTGAAAAATGTGGAGGTGGCGTGCGTAGCGTGCCGATGCGGTGTGAAGCGAGTGGCGCGAAAAGATGGAATGTTCGATGCAGGGTTAGCGTATGAATCACGTGTCTACATTTCTTGTTGGGGAACGCTAGCCTGATTGAGATAAGATCCGGGTGTTAGTGCATTGAAAAAGCGGAACTAGTTGAGGACCTGCGTGTTCGAACTTGACAGCGGCCAGACGGAGACACCAGCTCAAGTCATGCGAGATAATCGCAGCAACCTTCGCTTGAAATAAATAAAAAATAAAAAAGGCAGCCTATCGAGGAGGCGATGACGGTTATTATCACATGAAAGGGCGACTTTGGCGCGCGTCGTTGTTGTTGAGAGAAATAGGGGTCGCAGGAATATGAGGCGGTCCAGCGAATCCGAGTGCATTCCCATCTCTCCCGCGTCATTCCACAGGACGGGCGAGGACCCTTAATGCTTAAATTAGATCCCGATGGTCCACCTAGGGGCGAGTTTATTTTCCACATCCATTATTTGGTTGGGCTGCTGGACTGCGCTGCACCAGATCGGACGAGAGAGTAGAATAAACTGTGCGAACAAATGTACAAGAGCCATGAAATAGTACTGATATTAAAATTGACGATATCGTGAAGTCGTGAAAACAGAAGTAAACAATTCGCAATCCGCAGGTCCGAGTCTTGGTTGCATGTTTGTTTATCCGCCAGACCTGTTCTCGCTCGCAGTATTCCCAATAGGGGAAGGGGGTAGGGAGCTTCGACCAATGAGATCGCCGTAACGAAAAAGTGTTGAGATGGAGATGTGGGAGGTTGAACCCCTTCCCCTGGACGTCCCATCATCTCTCAATCATTCCTCGGCACGAATTGATTGTGCAGCCTTTGCTTGTGAAAGATTGCCGTGTGATCTGGCCATTAAATTGACACTTGTGTGCGTTTTAATTGGCGGAAACCAAGGGCGAAAGGAGAACTAGAGAATCGAAGTGCATTACTTTCTCCGATCACCACCAAATATTGCGGGCCAGCCCAGTTCAAGTCCCAGTCTCCCACCCCATCCCACCAAAAATCAAAGACGCACTCACTCGACCAAGCCCCTCCAAACTCCACCCAAGAAGCCAGCCCTGCAAACTCTTCCCCACGCCAGTTTTGCCGGCGGATCCACTAGTGCAGCTGCGAAACACATAGATTATAACTTGCCGCCGCCTTCCACCTCTTCTTCTTTTCCTCCTTTCTTCCTCACGACACAACTTCCTCTCTGCCATCACTCACCATGGCTTCACCTCAAACACAACAACCATCTGGCATGGCGAAGCCACCGACCAAGAAGTTCGATCCCAAGAAGCCTCACATCACCGAGGAGCCCATTACCAGGGCAAATTGGTACAAGCATGTTAACTGGCTTAATATCACCTTGATCGTTGGAGTTCCCATCTATGGCCTCATCGCGGCTTACTGGACGCCTCTCCAGCTCAAGACTGCCATCTGGGCCATTTCATATTACTTCATGACCGGTCTCGGTATCACAGCTGGTATGTTCTTTCCTCGAAATTCACTTACAGTTGCAACAAATCACTGACGACATTCACTACAGGTTACCACAGACTTTGGGCACACACATCATACTCTGCCCGTCTTCCCCTGAAGATCTTCCTCGCGGCAGTTGGTGGTGGAGCTGTCGAAGGCTCAATCAGATGGTGGTCCAGAGATCACCGTGCTCATCACAGATATACCGACACCGACAAGGACCCATACTCCGTCCGAAAGGGTCTCCTATACTCACACATCGGATGGATGATCATGAAGCAGAACCCCAAGCGAATTGGCCGTACCGACATCTCCGACTTGAACGATGACCCCGTCGTTGTCTGGCAACATCGCAACTACATCAAGACCGTCATCTTCATGGGAATGGTCTTCCCCTGCCTCGTCAGTGGTCTCGGATGGGGAGACTGGAAGGGAGGTTTCATCTACGCTGGAATTCTTCGAATTTTCTTCGTCCAACAGGCCACCTTCTGCGTCAATTCTTTGGCACACTGGCTCGGTGACCAGCCATTCGATGACCGCAACTCTCCAAGGGATCACGTCATTACCGCTCTCGTTACCCTTGGCGAGGGCTACCACAACTTCCACCACGAGTTCCCATCCGATTACCGCAATGCTATCGAATGGCATCAATATGACCCTACCAAGTGGTCAATCTGGATCTGGAAGCAAATGGGACTCGCCTTCGACCTGAAGCAATTTAAGCAGAACGAGATCGAGAAGGGCCGTCTCCAACAACTCCAGAAGAAGCTGGACCAGAAGAGACAGACTCTTGACTGGGGTATTCCACTCGAGCAACTGCCAATCATCGACTGGGACTCCTACCAAGCTGAGGCCAAGAACGGTCGCGCTCTCGTCGCTGTTGCTGGTGTTGTCCACGATGTTACCGATTTCATCAAGGACCACCCAGGTGGAAAGGCTCTGATCACATCCGGTATTGGAAAAGACGCCACTGCCATCTTCAACGGTGGTGTCTACAACCACTCCAACGCTGCCCACAACTTGTTGTCCACAATGCGTGTTGGTGTTATCCGAGGTGGATGTGAGGTCGAGATCTGGAAGCGCGCTCAACGGGAAAACAAGGACATCTCTTTTGTCTCCGACTCGGCAGGAAAGAAAATCATTCGTGCTGGCAGTCAAGTCACACGGATTGCCGAGCCCGTAGCATCAGCCGATGCTGCGTAAGCTTCCTGTGCTACCGAGCATACCTAATGAGTCGATGACAAGGGCTGTCTTCCGTCTGGTTGAGAAAAAAATTGCATTTTGCTGCTTCTGAGCGTGGGCTTGTTTATTAGATCATGGAGGGCGTTACCGGTGGGGGGTTTTTACTTTGTTCTTCCTTCGTAATCGAAGAGAGTGGGTTTTACAATCGGGCACTCATTGTATGGTTGGGTTGTACCCTTTTGGAGCAAGATGTGAAGATTACGCCTGCGGGCCTAGAAACAAGGAAATATAAATACATCACCCAAATACACACTGTTTGATGATATTGTGACACGTGAATTCCTGAAATTGCAAAGTGTGGCCTCTCCCCATGGACGCCGGTCTCATGAATATGCAATGTGATGCGAAATTAACAATAATATAATGGTAGCCTCCTACATTTCTTCTACCTCCAGCAAGCAAATCAAGCAGAGCCGCCACGCCACCCCATCATACCATGCGGCGCCCCACTCCACAACTGAGCATACCCAGATCCATTTTCACATGCCATATCCGTCCTTCAAACCTGACCTAACCCGGGCCCAACGAAAAAAATCACGTCCCTTATCAAACACGTCATGATGGACCCTTGACAAGGCAAGCTTGTACAATTTTCAACGTTTCAGGGTTGTCTGATTGAGACTGGGACGGCGTGTGGAGATTTCTGTACCTCAACAGTTTTAATTTTATTTCGGAGTATTGGTTTGGTTGTTATTGATAGTTGGTCTTTGACCAATGGGGGGAAGGAAGATGACGGGTGGACGATTGATAGATAAATGGCATGTGATTCGTGTTTGGTTAAGTGATGGATTTGCTTTGGTGAGGGATATAAAATTAATATCTGACTCTGATGCGATGTGATATGATGATGGGGTTGAAGGCCCTATGGAGTATTCTAGATTGAGCCGAGATAACTGGCTATGCATCTAGAAACGGACCTGGATCGGACAACTACTATATCCGCACTGTAATATTTGAGCATCTGGTTTGAATAGCAAATATTGCCCTGCATCTGGCAACTCCTCCATTCTACAAGTACCTCCCAATCGCTAAGTAGGGATTGCAATTAAGCACCTATTTACAGGCCGCTGCAGGAACAAGCACTTTGAAGTTGGGATCGTATTATGGATTTTGGAACTGGCTATTAAAACATCATCTTATAGATACATTTTTCCTTCTCCATAGCTAGTCTGGAATTAATTCCAGCCCAAGGAATTTTCCGCCAGCACAGGTGCGGATATATTGACACTGGCGCGTGTACAGCAACTTCCTGTCTCTGAGCCTTGACGGGTATTGTACATTATTTCAGATCTTCTGGATGACACCGCTCTGCTCATCGGCCGGCCCCTTTCTTCCTGGTCCTCCATATCTTCCGCACCCAGGGGACTTTTAAACTCAGATACATAGCCTTTCAAACGTCTGGGTCCATTGCGCCACGCAGATATTCTGTGTGGTATAGGGAAGGCAATGATGATAGTAAACAATAGCGCAGAGATTGCTCCTACAGAATACCACTTGGGACTAATAGTGGACGAAGTAGTGAGAAATATACAAGGCTTTACAAGCATCGAATCTTGAAAGATAACAAAAACAGAGCCCTTGATACCCCTTGCGTTTCTTACTAACGGGGAAGAGGATAACAAGTTCGCCGACTATGAGAAATTGTCCTCACATCCGTTGCTCCTCAAGCTCACAAGTGTCCCACAACTGACATGCTGATGTCTTATTGTTCTAGCATCTATATTTATGATTCCTCTCATCGCCCAGCACCATCCCCTCCACAGCCAACCGGCCATCCCACCTTAGACTCTACAGCTTCGAGACAGGCGGATCAATACTAACCTTCCCATGCTCACACGTCGCCAAAACCGCCCCATCACTGGCCCTCTTAATAACACCCATCAAACTACACAACCTCTTCCCAGCATGCACAACCTCACACTCAATTAGGACCTTCTCGCCCAAGGGCACTGGTCTGATATACGTGACATTCAACGTCCTGGACACGCCTGCGAAGGCCCAGAAACCCGGTTGCGCGATGGGAGCGAGCGACGCGGTGGTGCAGATGTCGAAGATTGTAGATGTACAGCCGCCATGGAGGTTGCCGAGTCGATTACAGTGGGAGGCTTGCACTGTGTATGAGAATACCGCGCGGCCTGGATTGGATGAGGCGGATACTAGGACGAGGTTGTCGCGGAGGAGGGACGCTGCCCAGCCCTGTGGGTGTGAGAGATTTTTCTCATCATATCGAGTATGACTTGTATGAAATAACGATGAGTGACCGGAAAAGAAGTAAATGATAGCTGGAAAGGAGGCAAGTGAAGTATGGCGCAGAATAACGGAGAGAGATATTGACACGTCAGACTAACACTGGATGCTTCAAGCCCGCTTCCAATTGACCAATTTCAGCGCAGCCAGAGATCAAAACCGAGTATATCAAAATAATACAAACAAACAACAAGACAATTGCAAAACCAATGTAGCGCGAATACTGACATCGTACATATCTGGGCCCATTGAACCAGTGAACAATGAATTTACTCTGTCCTCAGCAGAAACATCATCCCCAGTGGGCACTCCAACCAATTCCTTTCCCTCTGCTACCCCTGCCATTGAGACCTTCGTTTTTGAAGGAGCCATTATGTGTTCGTTGCGGAGGTTGAAGTTGGACGAAGAAGTGAACACAAAACATCTTGAATATGAAATCTGGGGTACAGAGGTCGGGTTGGTAGGTCGCTGCCGAGTCGCTTCTGGACCGAGGCCCGTTCCTGCACTGTTCCATTCCTTGTCCGGATTTCCGATTATGCATGAATGCCTTAGAAAATAATTCTGCCTCATCACCACCCCAGCGCGTCCCAATGTTTACTTCGCGTTGCGCAAAACCAAAATAATCGACAATTTCGACAACCAACGACAACGGCAACCCCATACCGCCAAAATGAGGATCGTGGAGGTTATTATAGACGTAAGCACTTCTAGATATGTAATGGGGAGATCTGCTAACTTCAACAGGGTTTTAAATCGTACGCTGTGCGAACAGTCATTTCAGGATGGTAAATAAACAAAGGCAACCACCCCTCTCTCTGACAGAGAAACTGACCCTGGAACACAGGGATGAATCTTTCAACTCGATTACAGGTCTGAACGGAAGTGGAAAGTCCAATATTTTGGACTCAATATGTTTCGTTCTGGGAATTACGAACATGACGACGGTCCGCGCGCAGAATTTGCAGGTGTGTTTACTCCCAGCCTTCTGCGCTGCCATATGCTGACTTTCTGCCCAAAGGATCTCATTTACAAGCGTGGACAAGCTGGAGTAACGAAGGCCAGCGTAACGATAGTCTTCGACAATCGCGACAAGAAGAAATCCCCCATTGGATTCGAGGAATATGCACAGATTAGCGTCACCCGACAGATTGTGCTGGGGGGAACAAGTAAATACCTAATCAACGGTCACCGCGCCCAGCAACAAACGGTCCAGAACCTCTTCCAGTCCGTCCAACTGAATATCAACAATCCCAATTTCCTCATTATGCAGGGTCGCATCACGAAAGTTCTGAACATGAAGGCGGTCGAGATTCTAGCCATGATTGAAGAGGCGGCCGGGACGCGGATGTTCGAGGACCGGAGGGATAAGGCTTTTAAGACTATGGCGAAGAAGGAGATGAAGGTTACGGAGATCACGGAACTGCTAAAGGATGAGATTGAGCCCAAATTGGAGAAGCTGCGGACGGAAAAGAGAGCCTTCCTGGATTTTCAACAGACGCAGAATGATCTCGAACGATTGACGAGAGTGGTGGTTGCACACGACTATGTGAAGCACCAAGAAAAGCTCAAGCAGTCGGCGGGAGACCTCGAGCTAAAGAAACAGCGGCAAAAGGACCTGGAAGAGAATGCGGTGAAGTTGAAGAATGAAATCGAGTACCTTGCTGAGGATGTCAAGAAAGTGAAGGCACAGCGAGAGAAAGAATTGAAGAAGGGAGGCAAAGCACAAGCACTCGAGGCGGAGGTGAAGCAACATTCCAACGAGATGGTACGACTGGCGACTGTCACGGATCTCAAGAAATCTAGTTTGGCCGAAGAGAAGGAACGAAAATCTACCATCCAGAAGAACGTGAAGGAACTCGAGGCTCTTTTGAAACAAAAGACGAAAGTCTACGAGAAGCTTCAGGCTCAGTATGACAAAGCCAAGGAGGAACTCGAAAAGCAAAGCCAGGAAGCCGAGACCAAGGAAGAGCTTCTCCAAACTCTCCAGACAGGTGTTGCGTCCAAAGAAGGACAAGAAAGTGGATACCAGGGACAACTTCAAGATGCCCGGAATCGTGCGAGCGCTGCCTCGACCGAACAAGAGCAGGCCAAGCTCAAGACCACACATCTCGAAAAACGCATCAAGGAAGAGGAGCCTCGGGCGAAGAAGGCCAAGGATCAGAATGCCGGTCTGCTCAATGATCTAGAGGGACTTCGGTCACAAGCCCAGAAACTCGAAAAAGAATTAGGCAAGTTGGGGTTTGAGCCTGGCAAGGAGGACGACATGTACAAGCAGGAATCCACTCTTCAGCAGACTATCCGCAAACTTCGCGAGCAATCCGATGGACTGAAGCGAAAGGTTGCCAATATCGATTTCAACTATGCCGATCCTACACCAAATTTCGACAGGTCAAAAGTCAAGGGCTTGGTTGCATCTTTGTTTACTCTTGACAAAGAACGAACTGATGCTGGAACTGCTCTTGAGATCTGTGCCGGAGGTCGTTTGTACAATGTTGTTGTCGACACTGAAGTTACTGGTACTCAGCTACTCCAGAAAGGCAAGCTACGGAAGCGAGTCACCATCATCCCTTTGAACAAGATTGCCGCGTTCAGAGCGTCCGCTGAGAAAATTGGTGCTGCACAAAAGATTGCTCCAGGAAAGGTCGATCTTGCATTATCACTCATCGGGTACGATGATGAGGTCTCTACGGCTATGGACTACGTTTTTGGCAATACCTTGATCTGCGCCGATGCAGCCACTGCAAAGAGGGTGACTTTTGATCCAGCTGTTCGAATGAAGAGCATCACGTTGGAGGGAGATTCTTACGATCCATCCGGAACTCTCTCTGGTGGCAGCTCGCCCAATTCAAGTGGTGTCCTAGTTACACTTCAGAAGCTAAACGAGCTCACCAAGGAATTGGGTATCCAAGAACGAACTCTGTCGGAGCTGCAAGCTACGATGGCACGAGAGAAGAAGAAGCTGGACCAGGCCAAGAAAATCAAGCAGGAACTGGACCTCAAGTCTCACGAAATCAAGCTTACCGAGGAGCAAATTGGAGGCAATTCTTCATCCTCCATTATCCAAGAAGTTGAGAATATGAAGGCATCCATTGTTCAGCTGAAGACGGATCTCGCAGAGGCGAAGAAGCGTCAGGACGAGGCGAACAAGGATATCAAGCGAATTGAGAAGGACATGAAGGACTTTGATAACAACAAGGATGGAAAGCTTGTTGAGCTTCAAAGTTCTCTCGATTCGCTCCGGAAAGCTCTCACCAAGAACTCGTCATCAGTCAAAGTCTTGCAGAAGGAGCTTCAAGGCGCCAGGCTGGACTCCGAGCAGGTTGGTGGTGATCTCGCCGCTGCCCAAGAGCAACTCCAGGAGGTTGAGATGACATTAAATGGGTACACTGAGGAGATCGCTGCTCTTGGAGCTGAGCAGGCTCAAGTGAAGGTGTGTACCTCCGCCACTTCTCCAGGTCTTATATTGACTAGTTAGGATACCCACGACATTGCTCAAGCACATCTTGATGATGAACGTGCAAAACTCACTGGTTTCGATGATGAACTCCGCTCTTTAGAAGAAGCTTCCAGATCAAAATCCTCTCGAATCACCGAGGAAGGACTTGAGATGCAGAAACTTGGCCACCAGGTTGAGAAGTTTCACAAAGAACAGCAAGCTGCCGTTCAGACAGTTGCCCACATGGAGAAGGAACATGAGTGGATTGCTGATGAGAAGGACAACTTTGGCCGAACAGGAACTCCGTATGACTTCAAGGGCCAGAACATCGCCGAGTGCAAAGCAACCCTCAGGAACCTCACAGAGCGATTCCAGGGTATGAAAAAGAAGATCAATCCCAAGGTCATGAACATGATCGACAGCGTGGAGAAGAAGGAAGTCGCCCTCAAGAACATGATGAAGACTGTCATCCGGGACAAGAAGAAGATCGAGGAGACTATCGTCACTTTGGACGAGTACAAGAAGAAGGCCCTGCACGAGACCTGGTCCAAAGTCAACGGCGACTTCGGCCAAATCTTCGCAGAACTTCTCCCAGGCAGTTTTGCTAAACTCGATCCTCCCGAAGGCAAGACGATAAACGAAGGACTGGAGGTCAAAGTGTCACTAGGTTCGTTAACCCCCTATCCCTGAAGCCGAAGTATCCGGCAGCGGTACTTGAAAATAGAAAAATGCAATCTCGCTAACTCTAAATCAACACACAGGCAAGGTCTGGAAACAGAGTTTGACGGAATTGTCGGGAGGTCAACGGTCGCTGATTGCCATCTCGCTCATCATGGCGCTGTTACAGTTCAAGCCAGCGCCGATGTACATTCTGGACGAGGTGGATGCGGCTCTTGATCTCTCGCACACGCAGAACATCGGACGGCTCATCAAGAACCGCTTCAAGGGTAGCCAGTTCATCGTTGTCAGTCTGAAGGATGGCATGTTTCAGAATGCGAACCGTATCTTCAGAACTCGGTTCTCCGAAGGCACTTCGGTCGTCCAGGCGCTCACTGCGGCGGATTTCGACAAGTAATCGTTGTTATTGCTGTTGTCTGGGGATGGTGTGGTAATTGATGCGATGCGATTTGAAGTGATGTTTGCGTGTCATTTTATCTGGTTATGGTTGGAGTTTGGTTTGGTTTGGTCTGGCTTGGGAGGGTGTGGTCATGTCATACTGGAGGTTTTGGTACAGGGTGTCAAGTCGCATACATAGGTACATGGGCAGGTTTAATGATTATATGAACATGGAGCAATGAACATGAACATTTTGACGACGATGATTATGATAGACATCACGAAATGGTGAATTTCGCGTGAAATCCGCAATTTCAAGGATCACGACTCAGGTCGCAACCCCTGACAAGCGACAAATTCAGACGGCCACGAAAGTATGTCTCATAGTCATAAAACGGCCGATTGGAGAAAAGCATGGCATTCTAGAAACCCCCTCATCCCAAGTCGCTGGAATGCACGAGCTGCAGCTCACACCAACCAAGCCTAAAACAGACTCTATTGGCCAAGACAGCTATCACGAGCCAAAAGGCCTTCATAAAGCTCGTTGTCAAACAAACACCCCTCAAGTTGCTTTTAGGTGGTGCCACTGTGCCGATGAGTGGAGAGGGGGCGGGCTCCATCTCCGGAGATTTGGGCGCGATGGACCGCATTCTGGAAGATGAGGGTGGATGGGATGGAAGAGGAAGGTCGTCGTCGACTTTGCAGAAGTGATGGTGTGCAACATGAGGTTGTGGCTTTGTGAGTCGTTTTTTTTCTCTCTTGCCAGAATTGACAGATGGAAAACGCTATTCGGGGGTTAGATTGGGTCCTTCGGCACCCTTTCCTTTCCCTTGTCCTCCCTTAGTCTTCAGCGTCGCGTTTGTCGTACTTCCGTATCGCCACTCGTTTGTCCGCTCCTGTTTGTTTAGTTTATTTGAACGTCGGTTTCGCTCGTCGTATTTCGTAAACGCTGCGTTGTCTTTTTACGAGTAAGAAGAGGACGGAAAACATCTGTAAATAACCCCCATTTGGAATTTCAAGCCACCAACCCCTTAAAATCTCGAGTTGATTGATGGCCCAAGGCCCAAGATATCTTCTTGTATGCTTGATGTCCACAGGCTGTAGAAATCCGTCATTCTTTTTTCAGCCCATTTTCCAAAGCGCCAAGATCTTTTCTCTCCGCTTTGGCTGAAGGCTGGAATCATCTTTTCCCCACCCTCTTGTCATCGCAAAGACGAAAGGCAACACCTTCTCTTCTGCCACTGGCTATTATCACGGAAGTGGCTTTCCACATAACAACGTAGTTGCAAGCCAAGGGTGGAAGTTCGAGTGAAGAAGTGAAGGGAAGAGATTGGTCCGGGCTGCGCCACAAATTATTAGTCCTAAGTGACCATCTGGTAATAGCCGGCCGTAGATGACAGGCTGGTTGGTTGTTACTGGTTAGTGAATGCCAGAGTGGTTAGCCAGACTTTTGGCAATCTTGGAGCAGCCGTGAGTGGCCAGCTGATTTTGGAGCCGTAGAAAAGACTTGAGTTGCATCTGCAGCGTCTGCAGCATTGCAGCCAGGGACTCCAGGGTCCACACCATCCCCTGGAACCACAAGCCAGGGGTCGATGATTGATGTGAGACCCCTAAAATCGAGAACGCGCGCGTGTGTGTTTCCGGCTTCTGGGCGCGATGACCATGTTTCTATCGGTGCAATTGGGATCGACCAGGGGGTTATTATTCGGCATGCTCGACTCGTAGCATACCGTATCGATCGTATTTTGTGTGGTCGTCGCATTGCTGGATCCTCAATGCGCCGGTTGTCGTCGTGATGTTAGTAGCTAGCCTGTTAGCCTGTTAGATAGGAATGAAGAGGCTGTCCTCCAGGTTACCTCTCTTCTGCTGGGTCATTGAAGCCGGCCGAGATGATTTCTTCTTCGGGCAACAATGGCTGCAATTGGCACAGCTCAGCCCAGCCAGCTGCACAGAACGGACGGACGACGCCTCTGTCCCTGCCCATGGCCCTCCTTCCTTGGTTCAAATCCAAGTCCATATAGTTTTCTTGCGTCATGCAGCCAAAGGTAGCCTTCCTGCCTGCATCTGCCTCTGCCTCTATCTTTGCCCACCTCTGCCTGCCTCCCCCTGTTCAGCTCAACACCTACCGTCGCTCAGTATCGTCTCGGCAGCCTCTCTGTATCTCCATCGAATCTTGCTGGTGTTGTAAGACAAAAGGCAAGGCCTGGTTCAGGTGGTTGTCTTTAGTTGATCTGGTCGTCTTCTTGGGTTGTCGGGAACTAAATTTACGGCTCTGGATCGCTTCGAAGTCTAACTAACTGCCCCCCTGTCCCAATGGGGTAACTAGGATCACACCACCCTGCTCGCTTTTACTGCCCTCCATACCCTGGTCTCTGCCCATCCCCTTGCCTTGCCTTTCCAAATATTCCTGGAACTGCGACACGACTGCACCACCATCTCCACAACCGCCTTCACCTCACCTCACCTCTCTCCTCTCCTCAATTCGCCCTTCCCATTCACCACCAAGAAAGGAGATCACAACGTTGGGTCTCGTGTCTTGATTTCTGCTTATTCTCTTACTCTTACTCTTCTTCTCTAATATTCCCTTCCTCTTCTTACACTCCTTTACATCTACTTCATGTACATCGTTTGGTACGTCAATGCCCGCCCGCCTGGCCAGTTGAGACAAAAGAAAGGAGGCTAACATTTCTTGCGACTCCAGCAAATAGACGGCACTTTTTGGTGCTTTTGTTTCCTCACACACATCATCCAACATGTCGGCCCTCATAGAACAATACCGAGAGCTTCTCGAAGACTACTACGAAACATACTCCGAACAATTGCTCGACCAGATCCCTGTCATCTCTACGCAAACCTACGTCCTGACAGTCCTCGCCATCTGCATACCTCCTATAATCGCCCTGATATTCTACGAGCGTGAGCAGGCCAGGCTACGTGCTGAGGAACCAAAGGGATGCAGAAAGCTGGGCCTGAAAATCGAGTCGAATTTGCTTAACGAGTTCGACAAGAAGTTCTCCGAGGGACGGCCACCGTCTACTGAAGAGACATCGGCAGAGTGGTGGCGGTTGAAGAGCTTGTGGATCTACCCCGTGAAGAGCTGCAGAGGTGTAGAGTTGAATCGAGGATCTGTGGTTGCGACCGGCATGGAGTATGATCGTCAATTCACATTTGCTCAACTCAAGAGCCCCTTTCCCGTCAATGCTGCCACGCCTGAGAAGGAGAAAGCAGCACACAAGTGGGAGTTCATCACGCAAAGACAGTTCCCCTTGTTGGCCAAATTGCGAACAGAGATGTGGGTTCCTGATCAGTCTGTGGATACATACACACCACATGCCGAGGACGTTGAGTCTGGTGGAGTCATAATTCTGAGTTTCCCATACCAAGAGGCTGGCTGGAGAGGTATTATGGCGAAATGGGGCGCTTCTGTCAAGGGTACATATCCCGAGAAGCAGTTCCGTATTCCATTCGATCCGTCACCAGTACAGATTGAGAAGGCCGGCTACTCTTATGAGAAGATGACGATCTGGAAGGAGACCGTGACAGCGCTGAACTTGGAAATCGAAATCCCAGACGAATTGAGATACTACCTCGGCATCAGCAACAAGCTTGGACTCTTCAGAATCGACAATTCAAAGCTCCGGGAGGTACACAGAAATGCGCCAAAGAAGGAGGAGTTAGGATACCAGCCAGTGACCGGCTTCCAAGACGCTGTAAGTCAGTGCATTCTGCCCCTGGTCCTTTACTAATAGCAACAGTATCCCCTCCACCTGATCAATCTTGCCAGTGTCCGCGATGTCGAACGCCAAATGCCTAAAGTCAAGGGTGGGCCACGTCTCTCCGCTGCTCGATTCCGCGCAAACCTTATTATCACCGGTCCAGATGCCTACCACGAGGATACCTGGCGCAGAATCAAGATTGGTTACTACGAATATGATGTATCCTGCCGGACTGCCCGGTGCAAGATGCCAAACGTAGACCAGGTGACAGGCGAACGACACCCCAGCGAGCCCGATCAAACCGTGCGAAGTTTCCGTGCCGTGGACGCAGGTACTGGGCCCAATATCGGATGCTTGGGCATGCAAATGGTCCCAATTGCCAAGGAGAGCAGTCTACGTGTTGGAGACGAGATCACAGTCCTTGAAGTTGGGGATCACGAGTACATCAAGCAATAACGGACTTGCTTTGCGTACACCTTACCGTTCTCCAAGAAAAGAAGAACGCTACAAAGAACACAACCAGACTTCCTTTTGTTTGTGAATGAGGATACTCACAGGTTCTATCTAACTATCTGTCTGTCTGTCTGTCTGACGAGGATGAAAGCGAGTTTTAAGCGGCGGGGAAAAATCAACCATGGAAATGACTACTGACACAATTAGCAATTTTGTAATAGGGAAAACACACGAGATTGAGCGACTACTTCTTGGTTTTCTGAGAAGGAGCCCGCACTGTTCTGTTGTTTATAGTGTTTTTCTCTTCTTCGCTTCTCTTCTTTTTGTCGTTCTCTGCATTTTCAATTTCAATTTCTTCGCGAGTTACAGCGGATCACACCACACACACATGGGCAGGAATAGAGAGAGTCTTTCCTTTGTCGTTGATTGCGCGTGTACTTTTGCGACTTTTGTTGGGTGCAAACGGGATGGAGTTGGTAGAATTGTGTGGCTGCATAAATGGAATGGCATTCATTGTATGGGTTTTGAAACCTATTTACTTTCATCTCGCTCACTATGATTGTGATTCACAGCGCTGTGAGTTTAGACAGTGATAGCATAACTTTTTGAGCGCTGTTGAATTCAAAAGTCATCTACAACATCTTGACATTGGTGATCGCCCATGAGAACAACCTTCGAATTTTATCTCCTTTGGTCAATATTCCAATTTGGTGAGGCTAAAAGCTACCAAAAATATGCTGGGTACGGTATGTATCACAAGTTCTATGACGGGCGGCACCACATAGTCACGCCTCATACTCAATCCAAAACACTCCTCACTTCTTATGATGACTAAAAAAATGACATCCTAATAGCTCCTGTCAGAATCCCAATATTAACAGAATCTCGTTACATGAAGCGCTATCGAGTCCAGTAAGTAGGGCCATATACTTAAGATAAAGGGTTCTATATGCCCCATTTCGGGGGTTCTTTAGCTAAATAAAGGGGTGAAGTCTCGGTTGGCGTGGGTGGTTGTCAATTCAGGGGGGCGATGGAATGTCAACAGACGAAGCGAAGCGATGGGGCTCAGCAAGTAGACTGAGTGGAGCTCTATTCGCCAAACTTTTGAAGCTGATAACAATCTATAACGCTCACTCTCTAACTCTCTAGCATACCAGTCCATCCAGGAAGACATCACTGATATATATCCGCGAGTCGCCAATAGTCACTCACTTACTGGACAAATGTAGCAAAGGCTTCAAAAGGTCTCAAAGACAAGACACCTTCCAGCTCCATCACACCCCCGTAACTGCTAACCAACACGCCCTCCTTCGCCAATTGCACACCCTTCGGCAATGTCCACTGCACGTTCTCGGCGCGGAAGTTCGCAACGACAAGAACGGTCTCCTTGCCAAACGTTCGCGTGTAAACGAAGACATTCTCGTTCTCGATATCGAGCATCTTGAAGCTGCCATAGATGAAGATGTCTTTGTGCGTCTTGCGGAGACGCAGGATGGATGCCCAATATTCAAAGACGCTGTTCGAGACGCCGACTTGGGAGGCGGCATTGATGGATGTGTAGCTCTCGTTTTCGCGCTGCCATGGCGTGGCGGATGAGAATCCTGCGTAGGGCTCGTCGCTCCACTGGTTACATATCAGTATAATCTCTTCGCTTCCCAATTTTGAGGTCATCTCACCTGCATAGGTGTCCTAGCGTTATCTCGAGACTTGAGGTTGATTTCTCTCTTCGTGATACGGTGTAGCTCTTCATCATCAGGGAACTCAGCCATCATACTGCCAAAAGATCAGCAAAATCTTTCACAAATTAGAGTAGTGCACAACTTACTCTCTCCAGGCATTCAACGTCTCGAGATCTCTATACTCGGAGATATCTCGCTCAAGCGGGACGTTAATCATACCCAGCTCCTGCCCCTGATACACGAAAACGGTACCACTCTGCAACGCCATGAAAGTAGCGAACATCTTCGCAGACACAACTCTATACTCAGGCAGATCTGATCCCCAGCGGGAGACAGTACGGCTCTGATCGTGGTTCTCGAGGTAGAGAGCGTTCCAGCCGTCGTTGTCGATCATGAAGTTTTGCCATTTGTTGACGATCCCTTTCAAGGTTGACATCTCCCATTTTCGGGGCGAGAATTTTCCTTTATCTCCAATGTCCATGTCGACACTTATGAGATGATCAGTTGAATGTTCTCTGGTATTGAAGGAGAGATGGGAATGACTTACATCTCGAAATGGAAGATCATATTCAACTCTCCACGATCGAATCCAACAGCATCAAGAATATCCTTCGGATCTTCCACACCAGGCATCTCACCAACAGAGAACGCATCATACTCTTTCAAGATCTTTCCCAAAGCGAGGAGATACTCGTGAAGTCTAGGACCGCACGCGAAGTATTTCATGCCAGACTGGAACTCCGTGTCTGGTCTAGTGACCTCCGCATCGGGAAGTCCTGGGACTTTGCTGATGAAGTTGATGACATCCATCCTGACACAATTGAGTGAGATGCTCATTTCATTAAGGGGGGATTAAATAAGAGAAACCTACCTGAAACCATCAACACCCTTATCCAACCAGAATCGCACGATATCATGAACTGCAGTCCTGACTTTCGGATTCTCCCAATTCAGATCAGGTTGCTCAGGAGCAAATATATGGAGATAATACTCGTCTGATGCCTCGTCATATTCCCAAGCACTTCCTATACATGTTTTAAGCTCATTTCTTACAATTTGAGGGGAGTTAAATCTGCTTACCTCCCCAAGCGGCCGCCCAATTATTCGGTGGTTGTCTCTTTCCCGCGGAATCATACCTGGGTTTCTTCCACATGTAGTAGTCCCGGTAAGGGCTGTCCTTCGACGATTTCGCGTCTTGGAACCATTTGTGCTGAGAGAGAATGCTGATTAGCAAGAAAGTCCACCAATGCATCACATGACAAACCCATTCATTCTCTTACACAGGCATCTAGATACTCACCTGGTCACTGGTATGATTAACAACCAAATCCATAACGAACTTCATGCCCCTCTCGTGACAGCCCTTGATCAACTTATCTACATCCTCCAGCGTGCCGTACGGAGCATGGATATCTTTGTAATCGGAGATATCATATCCCATATCCACCTGGGGAGATTTGTAGATGGGGCACACCCAGACGATATCGATGCCTAGGGCTTTGATATAGTCCAATTTCGAGGTTATGCCTGGAATGTCGCCGAGTCCGTCACCGTTGGAGTCCTTGAACGATGACGGGTAGATTTGGTAAACGGAGGACTCCTTCCACCAGGCTCGTTTGGGTGCGGAGATGGTTGACATGATGGGTTGAGTTTCTAGGTGGATTTCTGAGGGAAGAGATTATGTCGAGACGAGAGGGAAACGTCGAAAGTTGTTGGGGAGTAAAGACTTATATCTGTGGCAAGGCAGGACGGCAGCGTCGATCCTCCGCTAGCTGGCTGGATGCACGATGGAAATGTTAGAAATTCTGGTACGTATGTTGCCTCGAATGGTCTAAACACCCTTCCAGATACCCCGCTTTTCATGTGAAGTAAGCTCAAATTGGGAACCTCTGTATATTTGTACGATATATGGAACTCGTACGTCGGATAGAAGATCGTGAGATTGAGAGAAGTGAGGTTGAGGTTGCGGTTGCGGTTGAATATTGATTCGTTCGCTTGTGCTAAAAGTGGATTGAGGGGTAATGTTCAGGTGCTACATCATCGTGGATCGCTTCAATTCTCGCTCAATTGTTATTATATTATTACTTGCTTGTTAATCCTAAACAGGTAGGATTTCTATTTTTTTCTTCTGACGACTGAACTGGGTCAACCATATCTTGGCTGTCGAGGTTGTTATTCCAGCTTACTTGCTGCTTGGTAAGGACGAACACAAAACAAGAACCATCATATTGCCATGGAAGAATTCATTGAGCATTTGACATGAATTTGAAGAGGATAAAACCCACAAAGCCATTCTGAGAGTTAGGGACATCAAAATCATCTGCAAAGGTTGATGAGTGGGCAATTTGTAAGTTCACGTCACATTCCGTCAGGGGCAAGAGTTGGTGGCCCGACAGCAACGAATTACGAGAGGATATTGACCATTCGCATAATAAGCTAAGTTGCTAAGGACATACTACTGACTACTACTGATGACTGGTAATTCAAAGTAAACAAGTATGAACAGAATACATAAGAGTCCTTCGAAGACATGGCAATGAGAAACAACAGCAAGTAACAGAGACAAGAGGTACCGAATAAAGTAATAGCAACCCATCAACCAACCGCAGTCCTCTCTTGACTAATATCCACGTCCAGCCAACCAGTTATGAGCGACCTCGAACCCTCCTTGAGCTGAGTATTGGTGTTCCCAACAATGACCAGAATTTGGGACAGCATACCAGGAGTAGTTACTGGCACGAGGATACAATGTCTGAGTCTGTGCAAGTATGCTGTACGCACCTGTACCGCAGTCCCCTGGTCCGCCTCCTTGGAAACCAAAGGATCCACAGAAGACGACGTCTTGTTTTCCGGTCATAACGAAGACCGAACCCGTGTATCGGTTAGCCGTCGGGATCAATGCACTGGAGGCGGCTTCTCCAACAGTGAGAGTACCTCTCTTCTCATAGTCTTGGTGGATGAAAGCAGGGTCATAGTTGACTCCTGGAGGGCCGTAGAAGAGAAGATACTCAATGCCTGACTCCGAGCTTGCTTGGAGATATCCGAGAGGTAACGAATGACTGGGTTGAACGAGCTGCGCGGGCAACAAGCCAGCGGTAAGCGTAAAGCCAGGGATCACAGTCACCCACTAAAGAACAGTTCAGCAGGATACTCGCCAGGCGACAATGAGAGGGGGTGGTCTGGATTAAGCATACCTGTTTACTGAAGCCTGTGAGAATAGTGGCATCCACATCTGTCGGATACTCGACGTTGAGAACATTGGCCATCAAAGAACCCATACTGCAGCCGACATGAATGATCTTGTTGAATGCTCGTGGGAATGGTGAATTTCCCGCGGGACCAGCGCGTGCAAGCTTGATAATTTCATGTACGGTTGCGGCTTGAGCTGGCATCTGGACAACAGCAACGCCATCGGGCTTGCTCGAATTGCCATTACCCAGGCGGTCGAAGGCAAATGTAGGATATCCTTGTCTGGAAGCGTACGAGACCCAGCTGTATCGGTCTCCATCGTAGCCGAATCCTGGATACCCACCTCCGGACCACTTCAAAAGTCAGCATGGAATGTACAAATATACCAATGAATTTGCTGCTCTGGTATTTGGTAAGGGTATGTTTCTCACATAGTTGCGGTCGTACGTTGCCGGGTGTGCAAGTAGTTGGAGAGTGTTTCTTCTGGATGGGATATCGACTTCTGGTTCGCAGTAGCGGCCAGCAATGTTGTAGTCGCCACGAACTGGTACAAAGAATATGAGAGTAATGACACTTGATAGAAGACCGAATAGGGAGCCAAAGTCGATGGTTGGATGGATGATCTGAGAATTCCCAAGGTCAGTGGTGACTCACAGAAACCAGTTGAAACAGCGCTTTTAGTAGCTGACTGATGTGAGTACTTACAGCATTCTGAGCATCTATTGTAACTGGTATTACAATCTCCTGGCAAGTAGGACCTCGCTTCTCCAAAGGAGACGATGTAGCGGGCGAGGTGATGCCCAGAGCGACGAGAGCCAGGGCCCGAATGAAGTGGATGAGGAGAACCATGGCAGATAGAGGATTGGTTTGTGGTATGATGACAATTGCTGTATGAAGAGAAGTGTTTTATGCAAATCCAAAATTTGTGCAGTGATGGTGAGGAGAGAAGAGTGGGTTGGGTTTTGAGAGTAAATATATGTTTGCTGGAGTTGTCCTTTGCTCTTTCCCCCTCCCCCCCATCGTTACTGCCCGTCCATTACGATAGCTTCATTTCTCGCAACCCCTCTCAACTTGACTACGTACCTACTAGTCGCTAAGGGCTTAAATCGGGAAATGCACTTACTGAACCATTTTGCATCGTATTGTAAGCGACGACCTGTTGATGGTGGGTAGATATCGCGCCACTATCACCACTTTAACCCATCGCATGATCTCCATCCAAGCCGAAAAGCAATGAATAACTCTTAATAATCTCGGCCTAACATTAAATGGAGGTAGGCGGAAATATCTCCTTGGACAGTTCATGGGGTCGATACTGATTTCTAGCGCTATGGTTCGAGATCTTATGTGACGCGGCACAGTCCAAGATTCAGCTTAGCTGAAGATTCAAACCCACGAGCCGGGCTAGAATGGGTCATTTGGTCAATTGGGCAAGATATCTGCCCAAAGCAAAGAGTCGATGAACGGGTGTGTTTGAGGGGGCACTTCTAAAGTTTATATCTGTGTCACCCAAAGTAAAACTTGAGCTGAATTCAAAGAAATTGACGTAGATTCTGTGATACCCGCAACGGGTGTACGTCCATCCCCCTCCAAGTATTGCACACTATGGAAAACACCTTCTCGTCAAGACTAGATTGTCGGATGATGCACTTGAAGCTTGTATCAGAGCTCCGTAGCTAAGCCAGAAGACTATCATCGACTTGGCAAATGCATTGGAATCATCAGACACACCCACAGAATAGAGAGAGAATCTTTGACACATTTACAGTGAATCGCTCTTGAGAACCAAAGTCGTATTAAGATACTGAAAATGTAGCTTTGTCTTGCAAGGACTCGAAACACTCGGGGTGTGTCAGCAAGTTTTCAAAACGATATACAAGAAGACCGTAACAGTTCTGTTTTCACTCTATACTTTCTTTTGGATACCCAAGTTACGTTGGCGGGTCTGTCAACATGATCTAGTGAACATCGGGAGCTGGAGCTGGCGCTGGCCACACCAGCCATGCCAGCAAAACAGCGACGGACCTCCCATGACTGAAGTAAGCCATGAGTTATAAAGCACATATCCAAAGCCCAAAGTCAAAATCTAGCTTCTGATTTAGTCGGGACTTCGGATGTAGAAGTAAGTATCCAGCCCTCCAAAGTCAACAAACCTAGAGTGAAGCACAACTCTTGGAACGGCACCGATTTGAAGCAAAAAGGCGAAGCTAGTACAAGTCTAGAAGCCGCAAAACGAGCATCTCCGCAGAATACAGTCAAGATTATGTCCGAGTCACACATCGTGAGAGTAATCAGGGCCCAGAAGTCAAAGAAATCTAGCTTCTACATCTGCATCGCTTGATAGCGGGCAGCTTGGCGCACATCATCACTTGAAGATATTGAGGTAGACCCATGCAAAAAATTGAAGATGAAAGACTTGAATGAAAAAAACGGAGCCTAACAATCTCATGAACCTGTACGGCTGGTTGCACAGAAACTAATGGGCTTGTGTCACATATCACTCAACACGTGACTGTGAATAATGCTATGGTCTCGAGATAACATGGTCAGCCTATGATGCTGACTCCAACCTCCTAGAGAACATTTTGCTCTTCCTCGAATGTTGATTCCAAATGGAATCTCTTCATCTGACTATTCAACTGAGATGTCAAATCCGCCATGTGTACCCGCAAAACATCAAATTGTGGCCTCGAGGGCTGAAACATCTTGGTCCCTAGCTGACCTCCCACGGCCTTCCCATCTCTGCAAAATCAAGGAAATGTAGGCTCGAATGGATCAAACCTCATCAGGTAAAAATATCTGTTATTGACGTTCGCAGTGGCTTGCCGACAGCCCAATTCCACACTTCGCACCATACCATCCGAAGTCCAGAATGTGAGCCTAGCGGCCTGTATCCCCTCGGTGTGGATATCTATCATATCTCAGTTTAAGTTCTCCGAATCCACTGCCAAAGACTTCCTACGCCAATTGCCGCCCCGCATGAAAGATTTTGAATGTATTTCTTCGCCGCAATTTGCTAAGCTGTCTGCCGTGCTACCACACCGATTTGATCCTTTCCCCCGAACACGGCTCAATGATATGCCTGAATTCAGACATTCAAAATCATGACTTGTTCTCATGCAGTCATCATGCCGTCTCTTTCATTGTCGCGATGGTTGCAATAGCGCCGACTCGCCTCTTAGCGTAGGCTCAGGTTGAGGAAGGTGCATTTTCCAGCTTGGAAGACCGACTTAGTTCGTCAAGACTGAGCCGTATCGATACATGCGGCATTTTTCTTACGCCTCATTTTTGTCGATGGCAAACTTACGGTGCTTCTACTTGATGCGATTGGATAATGTGGCGGCATATGTTCTTCTCTTTGATCTTGTTGGAAACCCAGGGCTGAGCTTAGCGGGACTTTGACCAATGTCAATAGTGATAATTTTTACTTTGGCTATCCTTTTGAAGGACGGGAAGTAGATGCTGCAAAGGGAGTCTAGAAAGGAGTTGGGAGATATACCAACGCTAGACGACGAGATTCATACCAGGAATACTCTAAGGGTGTCGAAGTCAAGTTGTACGACGTTGAATCTCAACCGAGAAGTCCGAGAGGTTCATGTCATTGGCCAAATACTCCGGAGACTTACTCCGACCCTCTCGAACCTTCGGCGCTAGTACTTCCGAAAGAGTCAATCAGGGGATGGGCATACTAGAGAGCGAAGATGCAGTATGTATTCAGTCAATTTAGGCAAAATTCCTCACGAATCGGCATCTTATCTTCAAGTACACGGTCCGAACGTCGTTGATTTTTCCACTGGAAAGAGGTTGGTCAAACGAGTCCTATCAAACCGTACCCGCTCCCAATACTGCCCCTAAGCTTTTACTCAGTAACAAAACAGCTCGTCTTGACCCGCCAATTACAAGTCGAGACTCGAGCGATTCGAGATTTATCTTGGTCCCAGTGTTTGCGAGCTTGAATCCGCCTGATCCGTATCGAATGACTTCACCGCCAACGGGCACATCAAAGGACAACTGAGCAGGAATGAGATGGAAAAAAATCAGCAGGAGATTTGAGGGATATATAGCGGAGCTTTTCAATATTTTGTTCCCCCTGAACCCGAAGCGAAGACACCACAACGAGACCCAACATGGCACGTTCGGCCCATTCACAGCCGGTCTAAGACACAAAGCAATCTACAACATCGAAATGAGGCTCGAATGAGACCATTTGCGTTCATTCCGCGGCAAGCATGTCGTTGCGAGCCCCTCCACGTGACATGCGAGGTCCAGGGGTTAAGCTTCCAGACTCGGATATGACAGTGGACCCCGCAAGCAAAAAAAGTTGGCAAAAGCAACCTTACTTCGCCAAGTATGTTTATTAAATGGGACGATTCGAGACTGGGAATGTGGCACAGACAATAGCAGACCGATGAGCCCAGGGATGAAGGGCAATCTCATCTCATGATCCTCGCCGAAGGAGCCGAGAGACCAGGGCTGGCAGTGGGGCTCTGGGGCGCCACTGTTTGAAGTAAATACAAACTGGAGATTTGACATGTTCTCGCCCACGGTGAGGAGAAAAGCTTGTTCTCTTTGTATATTACTGTCGACCCCATTCTCTAAGTCTTGCTTTTTCTTCTTCCCTTCTTCCCTCTCCATCCAACTTCTTTGGCATTTTCAATCGTTTTCCACGACCCCCCTCCATCCCTCCCCACTGCTCATTCAGCACCCTGCTCCTAGTTGAGCTCGACACTCTTTTCAACTGCACATATCAGTCTTTCGCGGTCAGAGACCATATCGTACTTTCGGTTATACTTAGAAGTATCCATATCACATTCCACATCAAAAACCTCACAGTCCTCTCAAGATGCAACTCCCAACCAAGACCCTCTTGGCTCTCTTGCCCTTCATTCTCCAAGCCGAGGCTTTTGCTTCAGGAACAGGAACCACAACTAGATATTGGGATTGTTGCAAGCCATCTTGTGCCTGGCCTGGAAAGGCCGAGCTTGCTTCTGGCTCAAACCCAGTCACCACCTGTGATATCAAGGACAATCCGTTGACCGATTACAACACTGGTATGTAAACACTGTCTACACTTCCCAGACTCACTCTGCAATGTACGCACACTGACACACATCATAGCAAGTGGATGTAACGGAGGTGGAGCTTACCAATGCTCCAACGAGTCCCCATGGGCCGTAACCGATGATCTCGCCTACGGATTTGCAGCAGTCAACATTGGTGGTGGAACAGAATCATCCTGGTGCTGCGCCTGCTACGAATTGACCTTCACCAGCGGCCCAGTCGCCGGAAAGAAGATGATCGTACAAGCCACTAACACCGGAGGAGATCTCGCTGGTAACCAGTTCGACATCAGCATGCCCGGAGGAGGAGTCGGAATCTTCAACGGCTGCACACAAGAATGGGGAGCACCATCCTCAGGCTGGGGTGCGCAATACGGCGGTATCGCCTCGTCGTCCTCGTGCTCAGGTTTCCCTGCCGCTCTTCAAGCTGGTTGCAACTGGCGCTTCGATTGGTTCAAGAGTGCTGATAACCCAACTGTCTCCTTCAAGCAAGTTGCGTGCCCAGCTGCTATTACTGCCAAGAGTGGTTGCACAAGAGCAGATGATTCGAGCGCTCCTAAGGCTGCCGGTGGAAGTGGTGGTGCCGTTGTGGCCCCATCTTCTAAGTCTGCTGCCCCTGTGGCACAGGCAACTCCTGTTTCAACCCCAAAGGCAGCTTCAACCCCGTCCCCAGCTGTCGATATCCCTGCTCCAGTCGCCGAGAGTGCTGCTCCAGTCACCACAGCCGAGCCCGAAACCTCTGCCCCAGAAGTCGAGACACCAACTGTCGAACCCACAAGTGCACCAGTCATCGACATTCCAGCTCCATCAACCCCCACCCCAGCCACCCCTCTCATCACATACTCGAGAACATCCAGCGCTGCGAGCGTGATTTCCACACCGGCACCAGTTGAAGATGAAGATGATGCTTGTGAGCTCTAGATGACGATAGATTTGGATTTAAGTTATCTTCTTGGAGACGCCTGTTTACGGCTAGAATTTTGACATGAATTGGACGGGGGAAAAACTCACTTTATGTTCTTGTGTATATTATTCTTGAATGCATGCATGGTCGATCGGTGCATCGCTGATTGATGCCTTTAAGGCAAACAAACTCGTTCCACTTGAAGTACTTTAAGCTCTTTGAATGATGGGATGATTTGATGTGCGAAAATGGTGGGAAAACATTCATGCTCCCCTAAGCGAAAATATGATAAGGTCCACTTTTGGGATCCATGAAAGTAAACACACAGCACTACACTACAGCGTCATCTCAAAATGCAAGCAACAACCGATATATAATATTCATTGCATACAGAACAAGAATGATTCCTGGGTATACGTGTGAAAGGAGCCACAAGAAGCAAGAACCCGGCGCCATATGTTAATTTTGACAAACCCCCCACAGTGCCAAGAAGCCAGATTCGATATAGGTATAGAATACAACAAGCAAAATCGTTCATATACAACACAAAAAATCATGCACACATTATTCGTATCAAATCAAGTCTGTCCCCCGATGAGAGAGATGCAGTTGTTGAGTAGGAGTGCTGCTTCGTGAAGGAGCTCCCATCTCGTCTTCTCAAATACTGTGCGGAGGACCATCAGCATGCCGCTGCAGCCGTTGAAGCCCCGCATGGATTTGAGTTCTTCTGGTGATCGCACACCGCTGAGTCTTCGGAGGTATGCTCGCATGTCGTTTACTTGGCTCTCGAAATCATAGGCGGCAGGAATGGGTGCTGTGGTGGGACCCTCCAAAGCAAATCCGTATGACCAGACAATTAGAGCGGCGAAATACATAACCCACGGTCTGTTGAGCAAAACATCGTCGCGAGCGGAATAGTCGAATGGCGGGTCGTTGTAGCCACCGCGAACAGTGGATGAAGCAGATTCCTCGGGAAGAAGGACAGTGCACAGGAATCGTAGGGCGTACCATGTGGCATCTCTTGCCTTGGCTGTAGGAGCCCAATTATCTTTCATGCGGCGCTGGGCACTGTTCAGATCTTGAGAGCCAATAGTTCGGCCTAGGAGTCTTTTAGCCCTCGCGAAGATCTGGCAGTCCACAATATCGACGTGCATGGCCATGTGAGCCAGGTGGTGGAGTACAGTCCGGCCCTGAAATACCACATTGTCCTCTTTCTTCTCGGTATACACGTACGGTCCAGGTATGGTATCGGAATTGCGGGCAAGAGACCTATCGAAATCTGCCATCCACAAGTCGAAGGCTCGGGTAAGAGAGCCTCTCCATTTGTCTCTGCCTCCAAGGGCCTGTGACACTCCCAGAGAGTTCACTTGAAGGTCACGTTGGTTCATATGCCAGCTGACACTGAGCAGACCTGCCATGAGAATTGTCCTGCCAAAAGAGTTTGTGCGCACCTCTTGCGCATTGAGAGTTCGCTTGAGACCCTCCAGGAACGAAATTGGCTTGACACCATTGGCCTGCAGACTACCCTCAATTCGACCAACTTCAGCACTGTTCGTAGCAGACCAGAGTGCTTCGTCGCAAGGGAGTGGAAGTCGCATTTCGTGAGCAACCATAACCGTCGAATGACCAAACATGGTGGCATGTGTAGAGTCGATCACGAATGCCGCAAATGCAGCTCGTCGAGTCGCCTCGTTTGTGATCCAGTGGTTCCACCATTCGTCAGGAGTGTTAGCCCCAGACGTAGAGGACTGCCGAGAGCCATTCTGTCCTTGCTTGTCGTCTCGTACACTAGGAGGCGAATCCAAGGCTGATCTTCCGATGAGCGAGCTACCACGGCGCATCAATGTGATAGTGGTAGCATGATGGATATGAGCTCTTTCGTGCAGAGCTCTTGTCGAATACATCTTCTCGTACAGCTCCAAAAGGAGCAGAGCTTGGAACACCCACAGCTTCGCGGGAGGCCGGAAGTGATAGTCGCTGAAAATCTCCCATCTCAGATGCCATGCCAAAAAGTTAGAGAGCTCAGCGCCAGCTTGAGTTACTTCGTAGCCGTGAACTTTATCCAGGCAAGAGGCACCAATGGCCATCATGGCTATCAAGAGAAGATTTGGCGTTTTATCCGGAGAGAAGGTTGGTTTATGCACTGTCTATGCGTTAGTCGAAACACATTGCGCTACTCGAAGAGAAAATAGGCTTACGTATTGGTACTTGCTCACTGAAGTGATACCAATAGCTACCAATGTAGGTTTGCATCATCTTGCGGCTCAGGAGGTGATTGTCATCGCTACGGTCACCCTCAAGCAGAGCTTCCTTCTGCTTCGCAACGGGGGCGTGATCGGTCTCGTTGAAACGCTCCTTAATCAGATCAACAATTTGCTGACTCTTCTCTTCCGATAAAACTGTCTCTGGTAAAGAGGTATCCAGTAAGCTAGTAACAGCCATAGGGTGATGAGACTGTTGGTTGGTTGGGAAGTAGCCGCCAAGGTTAATATCGCTGGGATAGAATTGCGCGAAGTATTGGTTTTGAGAGTCGGGATAGCTGTACAAGAGTTAGTATCATAATGTAGCGTACCAAAGGGATGGACTGACTTTGCGTAGCCCTGCTGACCCATCTGTCCCATTGGTGAAGAGCTGTCCAGTTGCTGGCCGCTGAACAGGTATGCAACAAAATCCTCAGGAATCGCAAAGGGCGAACGGTTATACCCTTCACCGCCGAATACTGGCATTGTGTTGGGGACTGCCATCTGGTCCAAAAGCATCATATCCGGACCGGATTGGGCGTGATGAGCAGCTTCACTCGGATAGTCTGTTGACATTGAAGTCGGGTAGGCTGGCTCTGACTCTCGTGTAGACGCAATAGCTGTTGGCGCTGTGGAAAACCCTGGGGGAGGCAATGTAAATGGTGTAAAATTTTGTTGGCTGACGTATGGCTGTGGGCTGGACTGAGTGTTATGATAATTTGAGGTACCCGAAGCAGACGACAAGAGTCCATAGGGGCCCACAGTAGTCTGCAAAGGGGGTCTTGAGAAATCAGCGGGCTTTGCATCAGATATTCCAAAGCTTGCATGACGCTGCTGAGGCCTTCCGCCTGGAGTCATGTTTGGTGTATCATTTCTAGGAATGCTATCGCTATTCGATCTCTTGAAATTTCCAGCCTGAAAGTTATCGGCCCCATTTGAAGAAGCAGCGCCTGAGTAAGTCCCCGAAGAAGGGTTTGTAGCAGGTGAATAGGAACTAGGGTTTTCCTGTGGCGATTGGTACTGCATCTGGTTGGCTCGTGATTTAATTCCAGAGAGACTTGGTCTTATGACCTCGGGAGAATTAGAGCCATGGTTAGACATGGGACGTCCCATTTCAGTTCCTGGTGAAGATGCATGGGCATGCCCCAGCATAGAGTCTTTCCGATGTAATTGTGATCCCTTGGCAGTATGCCTATCTCTATGTCTGTTGCACAAATCCTGGCGTACAAATGTACGGACACAATCCGGGAAGTCGCAATTATATATCTGCTTGGGTGTATGATTCAACTGATGGCGATAACTGTCTAGCGTTAGTCGCTATACTCTAATTTCCTTGAAGCTTTGGGGTTCCTACAGATGCTCGGCTCTTGAATAGCTCTTTCCGCAGCCATCCTGGGGACATTCGAATTTTTTGTCCAGACCTTTGCGGCTCCTGCGGCGTTTTCTCGAGGGCCCATCGGTACCAGACGAGTGCCCGTCTGCACCCTCACCTGGCGATCCATCTGCACTACCCTCTTTGTCCTTGTCTTGGCGACTTCTACCTCGGCCGCGATTCTTATCTTCTCCTGCAGTCTTGGGTCTCCGCTGCAGAGAAGGATCATGGACCTGAGCCCTCCCGGGAGTGTCCATTTGAGTCATGATGTTGTTGGTCGAGAAAGAGAGGGGCTGCGCTGCCAATACAGAAGTCATGTTCCCAGATTCGGTTGGAAGTTGATTGGGGAATTCGTATGTTTACTCCTTGGTCCAAAGTCACCTTTCTTGCGGCGCACTGGCGGATGAGTAGGTCACATCTACAATAAACATGCAAGTCAGACGGCGCTCTTTGGAGGGGTCAACTGGGGAGACGAGAAAAGATTAAGTACGACAGCGTTGACTTACGCTATTTGGTCGCAAGTGGTGGTTTGAACAAAGCTCACTTGCGTGGAGATGCGAAACGGGACGCTCTCGATTCCTAATCGACGGCACAATTGAATCGGCACTCGGTCATGCCGGAGAAAGACCTCAGCTCAATTATTATCAGACGAATAGGCAGATGATGGTTCTCGTGTCGGCAGCACGGCCGTCCTGTATCGCGGGGCGCACGTTGCACGGCGGAAGCTAATTGTGAATCGTGGAGGATCGCGAGCGTGGAGGAAAAGGTTGCGGAGAAGGTTGAGGACGAGCGTCGACGTTAGGTTTATCTTGAAGGTTGGTTTGAGTTTGGGTTTAAGCCTGTGTCTGAATCCGACTTTGGTTGGCCTTTTGCTTTGCTTTAGATGCAACCTGGGTTGCTGCGGCTTGGGGTGGGTGAAGGCGACGTGCAAGCAGGTAAGCAAGCAAGCAAGCTGGTGAGGTCGAGTCTCGTCCGTCCCAGTCAGTGGGGGTTGAGTTAGCGGACGTGGGCGGGCTCGAGGCGGGACGGAGACGATACTTATGGGGCAGAACCTGGGAGGAAGACCAAGCAGCCAGCTAGCAAGAGGGCGGTAGGGATGGTGTGCAGCTTCAGGGATGCGATGCTATGGTATGGGAGGGGATGGTTCGGTCTGGCATGGTATGGATGGGCCGCCCGTGGTGGAGTTGAGTTGAGTTGGGTTGAGTTGAGTGGAGTGGATGCAGGCTGGGGGCTAGGTACGGTACGGTACGCTGCTGTCAGGCTGTGGCCGGTCCTCACCACCAAAACCCGAGTGGGAGTGAGGGAATGAATGAAGGCTCGAAGCGGGAGGTGGAAAGAGGAGAGAAGAGCAGAGAAGAATCCGGATAGAAGTTGTGGAAGATCGCAGTTCAGAGCCCTCTTGCAAAGTGTCTTTCTTTTCCGTGGGCGGCAGAGGTTCGTTCTCTAGGCACAGAGAAAGACAACAAGACAAGAACAACACTCCAATCAAGTGGATGTCTAACTGGAAAGACAAGGAAGCGGGTAGAGCTACCAAAGTGCTGTGCTGTGCCGAGTTCGAGGTCAAGTCAAGATCGGGGTGGTGCTCGCCCTGTCAAGTCTAGGTAGCCACCCCGTCCCGGATCTATGGCTGTTTGATTATTATTGCTATTATTTGCCCACCCGCTCGCTATTGCAGCCGTGCGGTTGGCTCCGAAAGACGAGTGCTTTGGTAATCTCGTCCGTCCTCTGCACCACGGAAAAGAGGGGGAACAACAAGCCACTTTTCGCCTGGTTAAAAAGCGCAAGCATCAGCAGATTCCTCCATGCCGCGTGTCTCAATGCTGCTGCGTTCTGTATGCACTCTTGACTAGATCCAGTGTCCTGAGCCTCGAGCGGGCCTATCTCAGCCCAGTGACCCCCATGTGGAGATGCCCCTCCCCCTCTTGTCTGCACTTCTTGCTCCGTGGGAGCTAGCTAGCACACAGCACACAAGACCAGCAGCACATATACGCAGATATGTACCACCAGCATGCATACATACGAGCGAGAACATCGTACGCAAGTAGAGGTACCTGCCTACTGCCATCGTGCCCTTGTTGCCATTGTCGCGCTTGCCTGGTTATTGAGCAATCCAACCCACCCACTCTCCGTCTTGCAGCACCGTTGGGATTTCCCCATGCCCTCGCCTCCGAGTGACCGTGGGTGGTGGTTACACGAGCCTAGCCTATGAGCAGTGGCTTGATTCCCAGCTTTTGTGGAGAAGATCTCCCCTCATGTCGTTGGCTATTCAGCCATATTGACTCGGTCTACTCTCCAGAGTACGCTGTTTGTAGACATGCCCAAGGTCCAATTTACGAAGATCGATGTCACTAGTACATTCCTTTTCCTGTTTGCAAGATCCATTTGCACTTCTGAAATCATGACCAGCCTCTCAGCTGGCCTGGTCCGGTTCTCAGAAGCAAAGAGGAGAGCTGTCATCGACCTGCTAGTATCGATGACAGGGTCCAGATGAGTAGAACTAGCTGTGCGTCGCGGAGAATAGGGAAGCATGATTTCCATGCTATCAAAACATGTCGATCCGCAAATGGAAAGTGCATTTCCCAGGATAATGACAGCAAAGGCTTGAGCTCGGAAAATTTGACAGGGAAGAAATTGTTGATGAAGATTCTATCTCCGGACCGGCCCACGGCGCGTCTACAAATGGGCGTGCCTCCCCAGATTCCAAGACAGCGCTCATGCATGACTTGCTTTTTGGGAAAATCCTTCTTCGAATGCTTCCCTGCTCTTCGTCAGCAAGGCGCACCTTGACCGTTCTGAGTTCTGATCTTTCTGAACTGGCGGCAGCATCGGCTGTCCTTCCTCGGCCTGGACCTGCACCTGCGCTAAGTCTCTGGGGAGGAGGGGGCTGGGGCTACAGTTGGCTGGGGAAAACTCTTCAAAAGCTTTCTTTCTTCATGACCAAAATGTATTAGTGATGATTGGCCATGTGTTATCAGCATCGCGTCAGGGCAATGCAGAGCTGCTTGGCATATGCTGCTCGACACATCTGGAGGGCTGAGACATGCCGTCGTTCAGTCCCAAAGAGTCGGGGTGGGAGCGTGGGTGGCAGAGAGTGGCAGGGGCTGGCCAACATAACGTCCATAAACTTATCAATAAATGAGAATTTTTCAGAACATAAATCACTCAGAAGATCTTCTCCAGTGAGGGCTTGATGGGTAGCTGGATTTGTGGCCGGATGAGATGGAATTGTGCACCAATGAACGAGAAGTGCATTTGGTGAGGGACATGGACGTGACCAAAGCAAACCTGGAAGTTGAAAGGGTTGACATCGGATCGGCGTCGGCGTCAGATCGGGATCGGGATCGGAATCGGGTATGGAATGATCGACTTTCGGCTGCGGAGGAAGTCAGCAAGCAAGCTCGCAAGCACTTTAGAGGAAGGACCGGAGCGGAACTACTTTACTCCTTAGCGTGAGTCGCGACTGCTGAACGCGAGACTCTCGTGTGTGAGGTCACTCTCACCAACCGCCTCAATTGCAGACCTCACAACGGACCTATACGTACACCTACCTCACACTCTCGTTATATATTCCGCTCTCGAAAGAATTGAACATAAACTGTAATTCTCAACCACCGCATGGCTCCTCCAAGATCCAAGCCTCAACCCGACGACTCGAGGTCTGAAGCATCAAGTACTAAAGAGAAGACCACAAGCACTGCGAGTGCCACGAATGGCAAAGGTCGACGTGTAGCTGGGAATGCAACGAGCGGAAGTTCGCTGAGGGATGTAGTGACTGCAGGACCAAGCGGCGGAGCTGCAGGAGCTTCAACAGCTGCCGTGGCAGAGACAACTCCTGGCGTAAGTTGCCTTCCCGCACAAAGACTTCATGCGACTCTACTAACACAAGACTTTTAGCTCCAATGGACGAAGTTTGATGCTGCTGTTTTACACGGCTATCGATACGATTACCACTTAAACACACCGGCTGCATTCAACAAGCCTTACAATCAACTTGTCCTCTCCAGATCCCCAATTGGTCATATGTCTCCTACAATGGCAAGGCGCAAGGAGCAGCGCAGGCAAAGCAAAGACCAATTGGCGAATACTGTGCGGAAGCACTTCAATAGTATGGGCATTGCTGAGAATGAAGTCGTGGTGGACTTTCTGTACAAGGTTCGGTGGCAAGGTAAGACTTTGTAGCCCAAAAGACTCTACTGTGGAGACTTTAGGAAGCTTGGAAGCTGACACGAAACAGATAAAAATTTCCGCATGAGATTCTATCCTCAGCGACCTCGATGAAGCTATATTGGATACTGAATGTTTTTGGTCATGGGCTTGGCGTAGGTTTGGTACGGCGTTCGGGCTAGGTCGACGGCATGTTTAATGATACCCTATCATGAACTTTTAACAGCTTGATGAAATGTCCATGTAATGTCACATAACATTGATAACGTAGAGGATAAGTTGCCTGTATGATCGATCAGCTTTGGTATTACCAGTAGGGACGTCATCAGCACCTATGAAGACATCGGTGCCACACTGCGATTGAATCCAGGAACTAATAAAAACTGACCACTGCAATTTGATTTCGCTGAGTAGAAATGGGAACAAACCCAGCTCCCTTAGCTTTTTATAATACATCCTTGCGCAATCACAACGTTTCTAGAGAAAGCACACTGGACATGTTCATGACTTGGTAGAAGCTTCTTGCTTGCTCTCGGCATTTCGGTGGACTGAACCCCAGCCAATCAGAGCCCCTCAAAATAGCTGACTGTCAAAAAAAAAGTTAAGTACAATAAACGCAAGTGAAGCCAACTTTATCCTCTTACCACAAGTCGATGATCACAGACTTCAATCCTCCCGCACGATCTGAAGAACACTTTGGAAGCTCGCTTCAATGAAGTATTACAGAATATTACGATGAACGTTGGGACAACAAACATACTCAGCAGGGCCGCCACGACAAGTCGAGTGTTGTGCCCTGCCCATGCCTCAAGACAGAATCGATTCCAAAATGAGGTATCGAGGAGACATCCATCCCGTGCAATATGTTCAGTATCGCCTCATCAATCACGGCGGCCCAGTGTTGCACCAATGCGACCCAAATCTCTGAATGGGGCTTCCCAGTCAAGGGCAAGTTCTCCTAAAGAACATTTCCTAGAGGTTCACTAACTTCCATAGGCTTTTCATCCAACTTCGAGTCTACATGCCACCAAGAATCCATATACTGTTCTGGGGGTCGATAAGAATGCCTCTGCGGGTGACATCAAGAAGGCTTACTATGGACTGGCCAAGAAGTTCCATCCGGATACAAACAAGGATCCGACGGCAAAGGATAGATTTGCAGAGGCACAATCAGCATACGAGCTTTTGACGGATTCACAGAAGAAAGCTGCATGGGATCAGTTTGGAGCGGCGGCCTTTGATCAGGGGGGGAACCCGACAGGACCTGGAGCTGGTGGCGATCCATTTGGCGGTGGTTTTGGAGGAGGCGCTGGTGCTGGCGGATTTCCTGGCGGTTTTGGAGGAGGATTCGGGGCCGACTTCAATTTTGAGGACTTGTTTAAAGGCTTTGCTGGAGGAAGAAGAGGTCGCTCGTCTCCTGGCCGAAACCCATTCCAGGAGGAAATACTCGTCGGAGACAACATAGAGACACAGGTCAATGTATCGTTCACGGAGGCTGCGAAAGGTACGACTAAAGCCATCAACTTAACGCCATTATCGACTTGCAAGACTTGCTCTGGAAATGGACTGAAAGCTGGAACCAAGCGATCCGAATGCAAATCCTGTGGTGGCACTGGAACTCGGGTTCATTTCGTTCAGGGAGGTTTTCAGATGGCGTCAACTTGTGGTGCTTGTGGTGGTCAGGGTGTTACAATTCCCAAAGGAGGGGAATGTAGAACATGCTCTGGGAATGGTGTGGTAAGAGAACGGAAAACCGTAACTGTCGATATTCCAGGTGGGATTGAGGATGGCATGCGACTTCGACTAGACCGCGAAGGAGATGCTGCGGCAACTGGCAACGCAGCCAACCCAGGAGTGAAGTCCATGCGCGGAGATCTTTACGTCCTTGTGAGGGTAGCAACGGACCCAAAATACCGCCGTTCTGGATCTGATATTCTATACACGGCTACAATCCCTCTGACTACTGGTCTGCTTGGTGGAGAGGTCAAAATTCCTACGCTGGATGGCGACGTCAATGTCAAAGTAGCTACTGGCACAGGAACTGGAGACAAAATCACTTTGGGAGGAAAGGGCATGAAGAGGCTTGACGGGAGAAGAGGAGCTGGTGATCTCAAGGTTGAGTTCAAAGTCAATGTACCCAAGTATCTCAGTGCCAATCAGCGTACGATCATCGAGATGCTTGCAGACGAGCTAGGTGACAAGACAGCGAAGCGTATCATGAATGTTGGCCGAGCCAAGTGAGTACCCCCCGCAGCCATAGAAGCTACCGTAGCTAATTTTCTCAGCTCTTCCGAATCGGAATCATCTCCAAAGCATGATGGATTTCTCAAGTCTGTTTGGAATAAATTAACCGACAACCAATCCAGTTCCAAAGATGGAAGCGAGGGAAATTCGAAGAAGGACTGTTCGGAGAAGACGAAGCCTAAAGATAAGGACTCCAAGAAGGCATCTGGGACTGGTGTTTAGCCCAGTGTATATTAAAGTCGGTTTGTGTTGTTCGAGTATGTATTGCATCAGCGAGGTTGGAGATCGTGGGAGGTAATGGAGCAACGGCGTCTGTATATTAGAGAAGATTGGGAGTGTTTACATACCCAGCATGTAAAATCTAGAATAGGACAATAAGAGGAAACTCTGCTCCAGTAAAAGGGAACAACGCATGCCGCTCTAACGCACTAATAATCTGAGAGAATGTTTACTTCTTCTGATTGAATATGCTGCAGGACACGAAGACTATTGACTGATACAATACATGCCTGGGGCAATATCATAAGATGATTGGTGGAATCACTGTTTCAATAGACTTCGCTCTCTGCTTGCATTTAGTGGAAGTATCTTTTTATTGAAATCCCTCTCGCCAAACCATCATTGGTGAAGCCAGCTATTGTTTCCCCCTGAACTCATACCCCTGGAACTTGGCCTTTGCCCGAGGCTTGTTTATCTGCCCGCTTGCCAGTGCTCGTCAGCCTTGCACAAAAATCAAGTCTTCAACGCGCTTCTCTTGCTCCTCCTGGCTCGTTTGGGTTGGTACTTGGGGGCTGAAATGGGCATATTCGACCACGGATATCCCCTGATAAGAGCAGCAGATGCCATGCGTATGGTTGAATTCCATCACTGCATGGAATGCGGGCTCTTCCCGGCCCGCTCAACCACCATGCATATTCGATGTTTCTTGTCTACCAGGGCTTGCCCAATAGCAGCGTCAAGAAGCCATGAGGCTTTGCTACTGGCTCTTGACATTCCAGCACCCGCATGGCGCCCCTCGTACTGGTACAGAGGCCTGGACATGCGGGCTCAAATCGAGCTGCATTCACACCACAGGAGACGGCCGCTGAAGCTCTAGCAGGTGATCCTAAGAAGCTAATGATCACAAAGTGCTCCATCGGGCGGCTAGAGCAGGATGCTCCCACCACTGTGTCGCGGAACAAGGGGACACGGAGCATATAACTGTGACTACTATGCGTGAACTTGACTTGCCTTGGCTGCGACTCTTAACAGAACTGAATGTGAATCCGAATGAATGCCTATCAGCGCTTATCTCTCTGGTCACTAAGGTAGTCGGCACTCATCTTCAATCCCAGGCCTTTTAAGGGGCCAAGTTCGCTGCACGCTGCCGCAACCACAGGGCTTCAGACTTACTCATTGGCTTCCGAATAAGCTCAACCCTCTCAACATACGTCCGCCTTGCCTCACGCACCTCGACAGCATTTCTTCCAACCGACCCCAATCCCAATGTCCAACCGCCCCCAGAGCATCCAGCTGGCAATCCACCGATCATGAATCGCATGCGTGAACCTGGGCTTACGGACATCGCTACCACCAGTTAAACGCTGACCGTTGTAGCACAAACAGACACCCCTCCTCCGCATTTCGCATCAACACGTCAGAACGCTCAAGACCCCCACCACCAGCCCACAGAGACACGACCCCTGAGGAGAGAGTCATTTCGAGAGAACTGCGCTTGGAGACAGAGAACATCTCGGGACGGCAGAGGGACGAAGTGGCAGAGCATCTGCTGCGAAGGAGGTCAGGATGCAGGCACCGATGATATCAGCGCCTTTGAAGGCGACGAACGAGATAGACTGGATACAGCCTCTGAAGCAATACATCCGCCAGACATACGGAGATGATCCAGAGCGGTATGCAGAAGAGTGCGCGACGCTGAATCGGTTGCGGCAGGATATGAGGGGAGCGGGGAAGGATAGTGCTGCTGGGCGAGACTTGCTGTACAGATATTACGGGCAGCTCGAACTTCTGGATCTTCGATTTCCGGTTGACGAGAACCACATAAAAATCTCCTTCACATGGTATGCATAACCCGCTGGGTGGGGGTTGAAAGTGACTAACAGCTCTTAAAAGGTTCGATGCGTTTACACACAAGCCTACCTCGCAATACTCTCTAGCATACGAAAAGGCTTCCATAATCTTCAATATCTCTGCTGTACTGTCATGCCATGCAGCTCACCAAACTCGCTCCGAAGACTCTGGGCTGAAAACGGCGTATCACTCCTTTCAAGCATCGGCGGGCATGTTCACGTATATCAATGAGAACTTCCTGCATGCCCCCTCTACGGATCTTAGCCGGGATACTGTCAAGACGCTCATACAGATCATGCTTGCCCAAGGACAGGAGGTTTTCTTAGAGAAGCAAATTGCTGACGGAAAGAAGGTTGGGCTATTGGCAAAGCTGGCAAGTCAGGCGGCATATCTCTACGCTCAAGCAGTTGAAGGAACCCAGGAAAACGTCAATAAGGCTATTTTTGAGAAAGTTTGGCTTCTGGTTGTTCAGGTATGGTTCTCTCTGTCTCTGTTTATCCGCTGCCCAGTGGCGTGATTTCGGAATACCATTCACAACTCTCTACCTTCGAGTCTCAGAGATCTTAGACATCGTACTGACCACTTTATAGATCAAGTCCAACTACATGGCTTCTCTGGCTCAATACTACCAAGCTATGGCTGATGACGATGCGAATTCTCACGGAACAGCTATTTCACGACTTCAAGCTGCAGAAATAGGGGCAAAGGAAGCACATAAGCTCGCCAATAGCTTTCCAGGAAATGTACCCGCAAACTCTAACTTGACGTCTGAAACTGGGACTACCTTGATTGAAATCACAAAGCGCCAGCTGGCAAATGTTCAAGAAAAGCTGTCTGAGCTTATCAAGGACAACGATTACATTTACCACCAAACCGTACCAGCAGAAGCTGCACTTCCTGTCATTCCAAAGCTTCCAGCGGCAAAGGCAATTCCTGTTAGCGAGCTTTATGCTGGCCAAGACATTCAACGAATCACTGGACCCGACATCTTCCAGAAGATCGTACCGATGTCTGTGACCGAATCAGCAAGTTTGTACGACGAGGAGAAAGCCAAGCTGGTACGGGCCGAGACAGAGCGGGTTGAAACAGCGAATAGCGAGATGGCCGCAAGTCTGGATTACTTGAGATTGCCTAATGCTTTACAGGTGCTCAAGGGTGGGTTTGACCAGGAGTTGACGGCGGACGACGAGTTCCGGGGCTGGTGTGATGAGGTGGCAAATCATGATGGACCGGCGTCGACGTTTGATTTTTTGAAGTCAAGTAAGGAGGGCATAGTGACTGTCCTGGATAGAAGTACGAGACAACTGGACATGGAGGAAAGTGTGTGCGAGAAAATGAGGTCAAAGTACGAAGGAGACTGGACCCAACAACCGAGCTCCAGGTTGACCTCTACTCTGAAGAGCGACATTCGGAATTATCGAGACGCTCTGGAGGAAGCTGCCAGAAGTGACAGTCAATTATACTCCAAAATGCGTCAACACGAAGTTGATTTTGACGAAATGAGGTCGGCTGGCGAGATTAGTGAAGCGGATGTCCTTTTCCAGAAAGCTCTGATTCAAGTTGGTGGCAAGTCAAAACACGTCGGAAGCCCTATTGGAGGAGAGGGGAATCTGCTGGATGATGATTTCGAGGATCGTGGCATGAGTGTCATGGACCAAGTCACGAAAGTGGAGGAGATTTTGAAAAAGTTGAACTTGATCAAGCGCGAGCGAGCTCAAGTGTTGAAGGACTTGAAGGAGAAGGTTCGTAAATTTGAGAGTTCTGTAGCCGAGTAAAGTTACTGACACGGATTAGGTTCACAACGATGACATCTCACAAGTGCTGATTCTAAACAAGAAGTCAATTTCAAATTACGAGACTCAATTATTCCAAGCAGAGCTGGAAAAATTCAGACCGCATCAAAGCCGCCTGCTTTCAGCAAACCACAAACAGTCCTCGCTTATGAAAGAGCTCACTTCAACCTTCAACACACTGCTACAAGACAAGCGAGTCCGATCCGAGCAGAGCAAGTACGAAAGCATAACCAGGCAACGATCTTCTGTCATGTCGAAGTATAAGCGGGTATACCAGGAGTTCTTAGATCTTGAAGCTGGACTCCAAGCAGCCAAGCAATGGTACAGCGAAATGAAAGATACTGTAGACAGCCTTGACAAGAATGTTGAGACTTTCGTCAACAATCGCCGATCTGAAGGAGCGCAACTTCTTAGCCAGATTGAGCAGGACCGAAATCGCAACGCTAGTGGTGAGGCAGAAAGAGAACGCGAGAGACTGAGAGGACTTATGGAGCGAATGTCAATGGATCCATCTACATCTCCATCGACAGGCAAACCACCCAGAGCCCAATCGGTCTCCTACAATTCGTCATCGCCCTCAGCCCGGTACCCTCAAACCAATTTCGCTGGCCAGTACCAGGTCCCAACCTCCCCGCCGCCACAATCAGCGCACCCCCAGTCAGCTCACCCGTCTTTTGGTGGACCGCAAAATGGCTCCTTCTATCCAACGCAACAACAAGCGAGACCAGATCAATATGCTCAGAAACCAACACCCCAGCCTCAAGATGGGTATAACCCTGGCATGTATCCACCAGTATCGCCTCCACCAACCCAAACCTCATTCTCGCAAAGTCAAACAAACTTTCGACCGATGCATCAACCACAAGGCCAGCAGCAATATCTCCCTCAAGGATACATCCCACCTCCACCTCCTCGTGGCCCTCCACCTCTTGGTCCGCAGCAAACTTTCCAACAGCCCGGTGCGCCTCAAGGCGAATATGGATACGGCAACCAGCAGCGACCGGGTCAGCCGCAGCAACAGCAGAGTTCTGGTGACCCATGGGCAGGCCTGAACGCATGGAAATAGGATGGCAGGGAAACAGGATGGGAGGACATACATGCATAACGTGGAGCAAAGGTTGTTTTGGGATTACATCGTTCGTTTTCTAGCGGTGATCAAAATCGCTACAGTTAGACAATAGCTTCGGTTAATGGAAACCAGTATGAAAAAGTGAAAGCCAACAAATACGCAAGGAGTGACCATATGCTTGTTTTTGAAATGTTGGCGAGTATGCGGAAGGCGAAAAGTTATTTAGGTAAGTGAAAGAATCCATCCCTTGTAGAGGACACAAAGAGACGCCCCCGATTAAATATGGAATGATGGTCTTTCGAACTGCCTAAGATTCTCCTTGACATCTAAGCAAGCTGCCACTGGTAAACACAGAAGAACAATCAGCAGAGGAGCAGTTGCAGAGAAAAACAATCGATTCAAAAGAACGGTAAATCCCAAATGAGTTTTATAACATTAACAATAGAGGTACAGATTCTATGAATGCTCAGCCCCATTTTTTTGTTCACCTGAAGCCTTCTGTCTGCTAGATCAACTCTGTAATGCGAGACCTTTCAATTCTGGATAGGAGGTTGCTCTCGGCTGTTGTAAAAGGGGTGAACTGTCGTCTGAATTAAGCGACGCGCTAATGTCTCGTCGGCCCTTGAAAGTGCCGGCTGGGGCTTTCAAAGCAGTGATGACAAAATGATACGGGAGCTTGCGAAGTGTTGATGCCTCGACTTTTCTACATTTCCATCCCTCGGCTTCCACAACCTCGTCTCTGACCATTCAACCCGTGGAATAAACGCCCTCCATCTTCAATCGTTTCAATACCCCTCTGGTCCGAGTTTGAATTCTTTTGCACTGCAATTCGCCCCTTGGAAAGCTCCAGAAGTTATGTTATACGGCCAGAATCTACCATGGCGGCTTGCGCTCCGGACCACAACAAGAGGAGCTTCTAGGCACAGTTCGAATCTCTCCAGCAGATTATATGCTACATCGCAGAGATGTCGCATTCCTGCAGCCACATCGCCCTCTTTACGACCATTGTTCTCAAGTCAACCGATATCGGGAAGCTCGCCATTCTCCACATCTCCTGCCCGGAGGAAAGATGCAATCAAACCCGCAAAGGACGCGGTAGAGGAAGTTACAGAGGAGAATGCGAAAGATAAAATCGAGGAGCCAAAAGAAGCCAATAGCGACAACGTCGCAGAGACGAAGAGCAAAAACCCGGAGTCGACCTCACAAGGTGGCAATACTTCGTCTGGAAGCGCGGCAGATGGCAAGGGGAGTGCTGCCTCATCGGGAGGCGCTGGAGAATCTGGCAGTGGAGATGGGGGAAAGAAAGGGCGAAAGCCATCTGCTGAGAAGGCACTGCAAAAACCTACAGTACCAGACGTCTACCCCCAAGTCATGGCACTCCCGATATCGAAACGACCGCTGTTCCCCGGATTCTACAAAGCGATTACGGTTCGAGACCCCAATGTCGTGGCGGCAATACAAGACATGATCAAAAGGGGTCAACCATACATTGGGGCATTTCTTTTCAAGGACGAGAACGCGGATGGGGACATAATTGAGAGTGTAGACCAGGTCCATGATGTGGGAGTCTTCGCGCAGATTACAAGCGCCTTCCCAGTTCACGGCGACGAAACAGCACTCACTGCAGTTTTCTATCCACATCGCAGGATAAAGATGTCTGCACTGATCAGTAACGTTGATGGAACCACATCCGTTGAGGTGAAGAAGGGGGATGGGTCAACCCCAGACGCCCCAGTAGTACCGGAAGTTATTCCAGCAAAGTCAACCAAGGAGGAAGGCTTGCAAGACAAAAAGGGGGACGTGGTGGCAAGTTTCGAGGAGGGTGCAGTTGTGCCAAAGTCCGCCGAGGCACCAGCTCCTTACGATCCTACATCGTTCTTGCGAAAGTACCCGGTTAGTCTAGCTAAGGTGGAGAACCTGGCAGAGGAACCTCATGATCCCAAAAGCCCTATGATCCGGGCTCTTACGAACGAAATCATCAATGTTTTTAAGGAGGTAGCGGCTATGAACACTCTCTTCCGCGACCAGATCTCGAGTTTCTCCATGAGCCAATCTGCCGGAAACGTTATGCAAGAACCAGCCAAGCTCGCAGACTTTGCCGCCGCAGTGTCAGCAGGCGAGGTTGCTGAGCTACAAGAAGTCCTCGAGACTTTGAACGTAGAGGACAGACTGCAAAAAGCTCTTGTTGTTTTGAAAAAAGAACTTATGAATGCTCAACTGCAGTCCAAGATCACCAAGGATGTTGAGAAGTCGATTCAGAAGAGGCAACGCGAGTACTGGTTGATGGAGCAGATGAAGGGTATCCGAAGGGAGCTCGGCATCGAGTCCGACGGAAAGGACAAACTCGTTGAGAAGTTCAGAGAGAGAGGTCAGAAACTGGCAATGCCAGTGCCGGTCAAGAAAGTGTTCGATGAAGAACTGAACAAGTTGGCACATTTGGAGCCAGCTGCTTCAGAATTCAACGTAACGAGAAACTATTTGGATTGGTTGACGCAGATCCCTTGGGGTCAGCGAAGTGCCGAGAACTTTGGAATCAACAATGCTATGACAGTTCTGGATGAAGACCATCACGGACTAAAAGATGTGAAGGATCGCATTCTGGAGTTTATTGCTGTCGGAAAGCTACGAGGCACGGTAGAGGGCAAAATTTTATGTTTTGTCGGCCCTCCCGGTGTTGGAAAGACCAGTATTGGAAAGAGTATCGCAAGGGCACTCAACAGACAATACTACCGATTCAGTGTTGGAGGTCTCACAGATGTTGCGGAAATCAAGGGCCACCGAAGAACCTACGTCGGTGCTCTTCCTGGGCGGATCATCCAGGCTTTGAAGAAATGCCAAACAGAGAATCCTCTAATCTTGATTGATGAAATCGATAAGATTGGAAGAGGCCACCAAGGAGATCCAGCATCTGCCTTGTTAGAATTGCTTGACCCCGAGCAAAACAATTCTTTCTTGGATCACTACTTGGATGTGCCCGTCGACCTCTCTAAGGTTCTATTTGTTTGTACTGCTAACATGACTGACACCATTCCACGACCCCTGCTTGATCGAATGGAAATGATCCAGTTGTCTGGATATGTCGCTGATGAGAAAATGGCAATTGCGGAACGTTATCTTGGACCAGCAGCAAAAGAGCTGGCTGGGCTGAAAGACGTCGATGTCAACCTGAGCAAAGAGGCCATCGAAGAACTGATCAACAAGTATTGCCGAGAGTCTGGAGTTCGAAATTTGAAAAAGCAGATCGAGAAGGTGTATCGCAAGTCAGCACTGAAGATTGTGCAAGATCTCGGCGAGACCGTGCTGCCTGAAGCCGAGGCTTTGACCGAGGAAGGCAAAGCTGCCCAGGAAGAGTCGAAGAAGGACGAGTCCGATATCAAGGAGACGTCTGAAAATATCGAGAATGAGACCACTGAAGTTCCACGCGTCAGCCTTAAAGTCCCCGATTCGGTTCACGTAACTATCGACAAGGAGAACTTGAAGGACTACGTTGGTCCTCCAGTCTTTACCTCTGATAGATTATACGATGTGACCCCCCCTGGAGTTGCCATGGGTCTTGCTTGGACTCAGATGGGAGGCGCCGCGTTGTATGTCGAATCGATCCTCGAGAGTGCACTCAGTCGCGATTCTCGACCTGGACTTGCAACGACAGGAAACCTCAAAGCCGTTATGAAGGAGTCGACTTCCATCGCCTACTCTTTCGCCAAGTCAGTAATGGCGAAGCAGTATCCAGATAACCGCTTCTTTGACAAGGCCAAGGTTCATCTCCATTGCCCCGAAGGCGCTGTCCAGAAGGATGGACCTTCCGCAGGTATCACAATGGCGACTTCACTGCTCTCATTGGCCTTGAACCAACCACTTGATCCTACGATTGCTATGACTGGTGAGCTCACAGTCACTGGAAAAGTCCTGAGAATTGGTGGTCTTCGAGAGAAGACAGTGGCAGCTCGCCGGGCAGGCTCAAAAACGATCATCTTTCCAGCAGACAACATGTCAGACTGGCTGGAGCTCCCAGAAGTAAGTTTCTCCTAATCTTGATGTCCCCGAATGGAAACTGACATTGAACAGAACATCAAAGAAGGCATCGAAGGCCACCCAGCGAAATGGTACTCGGATGTCTTCGATTTGGTCTTCCCGAACATCGACAACAAGAAAGCGAATAAGCTGTGGAAAGACCAGCTCTCAAAAAAGAAGGACAAAGATGACAACGAAGATGATGATTGATTGAACAGCTCGTTTTGTAAATAACCTTGTTCACCACTGTCGCTATGCAAAGCTAGAACGGAGCATTTTAGAACAGGCAGGGCGTTACATCGGCGTTGAATGCTAGGGAGGGACGCAATGACGAGTCCCCCTCAGGATACTCTCCTCTCCTCTCCACTTGCATCAAGACAGACCAGACAGACAGATTTCACGAGAGAGACGTCATGGATGGGAACACATATCATGTAAATTAGCCAGCCAATGTACAACTTCATTGGAGGGAACTCGAAGGCGAGCACAGACAGATAATGAGCTCGCCCTCGCCCTCTTCCATACAATACTCAATCGCCTACCAAAAGTTCTTTCACCCTTTGCATGCATCCATCCCAAGGTCTCGCTTCAGCTTAGATGAGATCCTGCACTCCCCATGTTCCGAAATCCCAAACTCCTCTCACATTCCTCCCACATTCCTCCCACATTCCTCCCACCTCCTAACTCCTGCAGCTGAGAGAGAAAAATTGAAGCTTGAAGGAAGGTGAATTACTCGTCCATACATACATACATGCACTAAAGCACAGCTGTAACGGAGCCTAACTGCGGGTTAATTAGGGTCGCATGGCATGAGCATTAGTATACTGGAGCATGTGCAGGCTGGACAGACGTTTGTCTGGTTTAGCTTAGCGGGCGGGCCCTTGCTTGACCTTGCCTTATTTCCAACAACGACGACAACCACTGCATTTTTCAGGGCTTGGGAATTCTTATGCAGGCGGGCCACAGGAGGGAGGGCTGGAGAAGGAGTGGCCACTAGACCAGGCCAGAGGGGGGAATATTCTACAGCCAGCCAGTCTTCAGTAAGCCCAGCCCCAGCTCTGGCCAGCCCGACTCAACCCAACCTAGCCTTGCATTGTCAGTCATGCACATGCAGGAAGCAAGATGCAGAGGAGCCACAGCACCAACCACAGAACCGACCCATCTAGTTTGTAAGGTAAGTTAAGTCTGCCTTCTTCTCTTACCGGCTGCGGAGCCAGTAGTGCTAGAAGCCGTTGGGCGGATAAGGCATGGTGAGGTAAGGCAGGGTAGGGTAGGGCATGGGGAGGAGAGAATACGTGGTACACGCAGCAGCGTGAACTTCTCGGATCTGGTCACCAGCCTCACTACCTACTGCAGTCCCCAAGGAAGGGGAAGGGTTGATGCCCGACGATGACGGAAGGGACGGTGAGTTTGATCCAATCTAGAGGGGAGTTTTACCATATCATATCATACTTTTTGTGAGTGAGTGAGTTTTACCAAGCGCCATATGTCATATCTGGTGAGTGTGGTGGTGGGCACCTACCGGATTTTATATGGCGTGGGAGAGGGACGAACCGAAGCGAGGATTGATTGCAGGTGAGGTGATGAGTTGGCATCATTCGATTAGGGGTCCTGGGCGCGGGTTAAGCGGAGGAAATGATTTTCAGTGGGAATTTTTCAAGGTTAGTAAAAAGTAAGAAGTAAGAGGGAGAGGAGAATGTGATCGATTGATTGCAATTCCGAATGATAGAGTCATGAGCAGGTTTAAGTGATAGATAAGGAGCGAAAGTCGGAACTCAATGCTTGCTTCGTCAGAGTGTGATTGACCTTATTTCGGAGTTTCGAAGACCCTACAGCATATACGAACCATTGGCACTGGCACTGCTGACGGAGAGTCTTATTCATACCTGACCTAGGCACAGCAAGCAGTGATACGGGGGTACTTCTTATATACTCGCACCGAGCAAAGCCGAATACAGTCCGAACCAAAGTATTCATTCTCTTCCGGTACGTGTAAACATGACTAACGAAGTAAGTGACCGAGACTGACTGATATCAGTCCGTAACCCCCCAAGCATTCTCGGCTCGGAAAAGGAGGCGAGTGGTCCATCAACAAACCATCCCAATGCACTCACAACCAGATCGGGAGGGGATAGTGAGACGGATTGCAAATCTGAACAAGAAGAAAATATGACGGTCGTGTATTTTTTTTCCTGTCACGCGGAGATATTTGCGAAGTGGTGTGTCTGTCAAATGTCGATTAGTAGAGATTGGAGTTGCCAATGGAAGAAAAGTGAGGCCTTATTGGAGTGAGAACTCGAGCTCTTGCCAATGGAAGAGAAGCATTATTCGTGCTCCTCCTGCCAATAGGAAAATAGCATCATAGTCCACAGATAACAGCGAAAACCATACCGGATCAGATCAGACCAGATCAGACCAGACGAGACCAAAGCTGACGCCAGTGTAGGTTCCAACCCCTAATCTTTTAACTTCAGGCTGCCCGACCCTCCCGCTGCCGGTTGATGCAACCACCATTGGCCCCTACAAGTACTATTCTGATGTAGTTCTCGCTCTCGTACAGTAACTGTACCTGTGGAGGACTGCAAATGACCCATTTCAGGCCGTAAAGTAGATTGAGTAAACTGGTTAGCTGCACTCGATGGGCCCGTTCATCCTCTCCTCCCATCCCATCCC